>CM021101.1:171862535-171935493 GCA_007115665.2 Sequoiadendron giganteum | reverse complement strand
TAGAGGTAGAAGGAGGGAAGGAGGGAGAGAGAATTAGAGGGGAAATGGAGAGGGATAAGAGGAAGGAGAGAGAGAGATAGAGAGGGGAGAGGGGAGAGACTAGAGGGGAAGGGAGAGGGGAAGGGGAGAAGAGGAGAGAGAGAGAGATAATTTGGAGGCAAAAGGGAGATGGGAAGGAGGGGAGAGAGAATTAGGAGGGGGAAGGGAGAGGGGAGGTGGAGAGAGAGGGAGAGGGAGAGGGGAGAGAGGGGTGGGAGGGAGAGAGAGAGAGGAGAGAGAGAGAGGAGAGAGAGAGAGAGAGAGAGAGAGAGAGAGAGAGAGAGATGTAGAGAGAGAGAGAGAGAGAGAGAGAGAATGGAGGTGTATGGTGAGGGGAAGGGGAAGGGAGAGGAGGGGAGGAGGGAATAAGATGGAGAGGAGAGAGAATTAGGGAAGGGGGAGAGAAGAGGGGAAGAGAGAGAGAGAGAGAGAGAGAGAGAGAGAGAGAGAGAGAGAGAATTTTGAGGGGGAAGGGTGAGGGGAAGGGGGGAATAAGGGGAGACAGAGGGAGACAAAGAGAGTGAAAGAGAGAGAGGGGGGAAGAGGGGAAGAAGGGGAGAGAGGGAGAGAGAATTAGTAGGGGGAAGGGAGAGGGGAAGAGGGGGAGGGAGAAAGGGAGAGATAATTAGGAGGGGGGAGTGAGTGGGGAAGAGGGGAAGAAGAGGAGGGAGAGGGAGAGAGAATTAGGAGGGGGAAGGGATAGGGGAAGAGGGGAAGAAGGGGAGAGAGAGAGAGAGAGAATTAGGAGGGTGTCCAAGGGAGAGGGGAAAAATGGGAGAGAGAGAGAGAGTTAGGAGGGGGGTGAAAGAGGGGAAGAAGGGGAGTGACAGGTCTAGAAGGGGAGAGAGAGAGATAAAGACAAAGAGAGAGACATAAACAAAGAGAGAGCAGAGGGAGAGTGGAAGAAGGGGAGATAGAGGGAGAGAGGGGGAGATAGAGAGTGGGAAAGAGAGATGGAAAGGGATAGAGAGAGAGAGAGGGGAAGGGTGAGAGAGAGAGAGAATTTGGAGGTAGAAGGGAGAGGGGAAGGAGGGGAGAGATAATAATGAGGGGGAAGGGGGAGGGGATGAGGGGAATGAGAGAGAGATAGAGGTGGGGAGGGAGAGGGGAAGGGGAAGGGGAGGGAGAGAGAGGGGGAGAGAGGGAGAGAGAGATGGAGAGGGAGAGAGGGAGGGATAGAGAGAGAGGGAAAGAGAGAATATTTAAATATTTAATATATTAGTAATATTAATTAGTTATATAATATTTTATATATTAACTTAATATATATATAGAAATATTTATACATTAACTAGAATATATAAATAATATTTAATATTGTACATAATAGTATAATATATTATATATTATACATAATTTTGTAAGAGATTATCATAAATTAATTGAATTATAAACTATATTGTATATTCTCAACTACATATATTAAAATAAACTATAAATTATTTATTCCAATTTTTTAAATCATATATTAATAACTATATTAGATTTTTTAAAATTATATATAAAATAAATCGGATATCTGATTTGAAAATTTCAATTTTTTAAATCATATATTAAAAAATAAATTATATTTTTTTAAATTATATATAAAAAATTGGAAATTTGATTTGGATTGGATATCCGATTTGGATTGGATATCCGATTTGAATCGGATATCTGATTTGAATCGGATATCTAATATGTCTAACACAAAACCTACTACCTAGGGATTAGCCTTGGTTTTTCTTCAGAATTTGGCTAGGACATGCCAATCCTAAAAAGTCAACACAAAAAACGTGTTTAACAACTTACCTCGCTTTTCCAGACTTCCCCTATATGGCTGACGACTTTTTTTTTACCCTAAATTGATGAAACAAAAAGGGTTTTTAAATCCGATTCTTAGCTTTCTACCAATACAAATTATGTTTTACTTTGAATTTATTAAATAATTATTATTCATTTTCTATTTGATTTACATATCAAGTCCTGATTGATAGGCTCGTTGAAAAAAAAAAAATCTTTCCAACCGTATCACATTTTTTGAATCCAAAACATGCATCACATTCTATGCTTTGCATACTATAGGATTAAAAAAAAAAAAATCATGAATTTTGACCAAGTTAAGGTGGTCAAACACGCGTTTTTATGTATTTTTAAAGTTATTTATAAATAATTCATAATTAATTATTTACTTGGGAAAAAAAAAAAACATGCATCACATCGGGACATGAGTCCTCTACTTATATATAAAATATTATTAGAAAATGTTATCATTTTATTGTGGTCACATCGGGACATGAGTCCTCTACTTATATATAAAATATTATTAGAAAATGTTATCATTTTATTGTGGTTAAGGTGGTCAGACAAACACCTATTTCTAATTTTTTCCCTGAAATTTAAGTGTACTGCTGCATTGAAATTTCAAATTTCCACCAAATAGATTAAAAAAAATATATATATCTAGTAGTTTAGAAACTACATTCAATTTTCTACAGATTCTATTCCTACATATTTTTGAAATACTATAGATAACTTATTAATTTTTTTACGTCAAGTTGCCTAACTCTGATTTTTCTCAATTTTCATTACCACTTAAGGGCCTATTTTTCCATGATGATCCTTCACATACACAGATGAAAAAGCTAGAATCATATGCAAACCCTAAATAAAAAACAATGAATTATCTCCTCAATGAAACACTCAACTCTCTAATATGATATTTGATTTTCAAGACCCAGGCTTTGATACCATGTTGGAAATATTAATGAAACCAAATGAAGCTACAATGTTCAATAGATCAACCATGAAAGATAGTATCCACAAGAAGGTGTTACAAGATGAGCTTGCATGAATATTGTGAACTGATATTGATCAATAATCATAAATATGTGATAATGAGATTGATCTAGATTTATAATGTAAAAGAAACTTATATATATATAAAAGGTGTGATAAGGTATGACAACTATCCTTGATAGAAATATTAAATTATCAATGCAAAATATTAAATGCATGAGATAATGTATGTGAAAACTATTAAATTCCTTAATCGATTAAATTAAATAATGATACATGGCCCAATTATAGCTAACTTCTAGAAATTACACCTAGGATAACTTAACACCTAAGTAAAATTATCATGTGAATAGGTCCTCACTAATGACTAGTTAGGAAATAACCCCATTCACACCAACACATAGTGAAATGCAAAAAGGTAAACTATTTTATTACAAAATAAGTTTCATTACTATCCATCTATTTTAAAATTCTCCACACAAAAAGTACTTGAGATTAAATAGCCTCCATGTTCCTATTGAAATATAATGAGATACAATAATGACAAATGAAAAAACTATAGTTATCATAGTGGCACTAGTAAACCTTAAATTTAATATCATGTTAACAAAAACATCCAAGAAGAAACATAGGAACATAAAGAGAACCTAGAAAAATAAAAAAAATTACAATTTCATACTACTTTTGAAATTATTTAAATACTCAAGTTGTGACAAGTAAGATTTCCATAAAAAAACCTCAAATATAAAATACTTAGGCCCATACAATGGTTCAAATAAAAAATATAACATATAATTTGAATCAATAGACCAACTAGGATGTAACCCTCTCAAAGTGAACTAATATCAAGAAAAAAATCAATTCTTGAAACTAAGGGAATAAGTCCAAAACCATCCTTTATACTCATCAAAATTATCTTCATAACCAACTCATGTATAATGATACAAATAAAAGGAAAATCATACCATTTAATCTAAAATAAGACTCCAAAACTATCATACAAAGATCAAGACTTATTCCATTAGAATATAAAGCATGAAAAATATACATCTAAAAATACTGTGGGAATTATCTATTTGATGATTCACTAGTGAGAGGACCAAGTTTAGGAAATGATATTACTCATTTTGGATACAAAAGACAACAATAACACTCTAATAAAATAACCTCCTTAGTAGGTTCATGTTGAACTCATGTCTAATCTAGTTATAGGATCAATGGTCTTCCTATTTAAACCTAATAAAAGTCTAATCATTACAAGACATGATCTCCAAGAACATGAGATATCTAGCCTCATTGAAGTATAAAATGGATACAAAAGAAGTCATCTCATGTAAAATGAACCCATTGTAAATAACACTATAAGTTGAAATTGATAATACAAATTATTACACAACTCATCATTTAGATTACTAGAAATCAAAAGAGTCAACTGGATGATCAATACATAATCTAGAAACTCTCCATGACATTTTGATTTACATATTCTCAAAACAATATCATATCTAACAAACAAGGATGCTTATTTATAATATAATATGAATCATGCCTAAATAATAATGTGCAATCAATAGTTCTCAAAAGTATAATAAAATCCATTCCTTAAAGATAAATCATTTATCAAACCTAAAAAATCATAACCCACACCACAACTGAATACTTGAAAATTCCTCCATGGTAATAAGAAGTCGACATCTCCAAACCATATGAATACAGTGGTTAGCCATTTCTTATCAATATAACTCAAGAAACCAAATAACTATCACTATGTGTAATAAATATGAACCAATAGCTCCTACATGATAATAAAAACAACTACATAAGATAATTCATCACCAATTTATGTATACACATAACCACTAAAGCTCTTAATGATACATGATATCAAGATAAATATGGTATCAATATACAATTAACTACAACACTAGCAACACTAGAGGATAAAGTATTACCTAGATATCCAAACCAAGAAATTAAAAAACCACTTAAAAATTACAAATCAATCCATCATAAATAGTTATGCATTTAGATCAATAACCATGTCATTCCAAATCTATAAGCATTCAAGGAACCTCCATGACACTATGATTACTGCTAAATTTACCTTAAACAACAACTATATCATGTCAAAGCTCTGAGTATAAAAATGACCTTTGTGACATTGTGATTGACACCCAATGTACTTGTGTCAAAATTATACTATGTCTTGCATGTCTTGCATTATAGTCAATAACATTAGATCCCACAACATAAATATGTTAGGTAACAACATCTCTTTACTGAGCATAATGACAACCAAACCATTAAACCAAATGACTAAATTAGGTTAAATGAATATAATATAAATCCATAATGAAATATCTATGGGTATATACAACCTAAATACAAATTATCCATGCAAATTATACTTATAAATAGGTTACAAAACTAGACAATTGATAGATATTATTATGTAAAACAAAAAATTACCCTCACATCAATAACCATGTAAAACATGGAATAATATATATATAAACATATAAGTTATAAACCAAATTAAACAAAAAAATCACTTTTAGATTCAATTTTTCGCAAACTCACAAAATACTGCAATCAATGAAATGAGAAAATATATCAAACAAAAAAATTAAATATATAAATAAAAAAACCAACATCTTCAAACCTTATCCATTATAATTCTCTTATAAAATTTATTTCTATCACCTATAAGATGTCCTCAATTATCCATAGTAAGAGAAATATATAATGTGTAAAATTCATGTGATAAAATCAACTTACAACTAGATGATTTTTGCCCTCAATAAAAATATAGATAAAACACTAATGTCCTTGTTGGGGTTCTGGAATTACGAGTACCCGAGACATCTATTGCTTGTGTGAGGAGGGCGCACTAGTGGAATGGCTTCCATTCCTTCACAACGTTTGTATAGTGTCAATATTTCACGCATGTGAAATAGCTTCTTAAAAAAGGTGAAAAATCTAGAGCTCATGTTAGATCTCTAATGGATCATGACTTTGATGCCACCCCGCTAGTGGCATGTGCAGTTTCGACCCACCCCATGCATAAAAAATGTCCTCTCTCTTGTTTTTTCATACTCCCTAGTTCACAACTTACATTCTATTTTGGCCTCCTTTTGTCATGCTACTTGGATTTGGTACATTGTGTTTTGTTTCGACCCCCATCCGCATATATATTTTTAATAAACTTTTTGTAAAGCACTATGCTTTCTATCGCACTTCTGAACTTTTATAATATTGATAATATTCAGGATATTGCCTTTTATCTATAAAACATGATACTTTCAATGTGTTTTTTGTGAGCTGTAAAAGCGTAACTGTTTAGATGAAAGTTGTGCCTCTAGGAAAAAAATATCCTATTTAAGAGGATTTCAAATAGGCTTGGTGGTTCAATGGTGGTCAATGTGTTGGTAGTGGCTAGTGGAAGAAAAGTTCTGGTAGTTAAAATAGATTGTGTTTGGGTGATCCCCAAACACCATTACTTTGTGAGGATTATAAGTTCCCTAATTAAGAATAACTAGGGTCTTAATCTTGATGTGACCAAGCATTGGACTCAATTGGTAGCCATATCTATTTTTTCCCATGCTACTAGAGTTTTGTCCTAGAGAAAATGTAAAGGAACCCATTCAATTTTTTATGTTATTATAGAAATAGAAAATAAATATAAACAATATTAACAACCTTTTTAGTAAAATGAAGTGAAACTAGCACAAAGTATTTAGTGAGAATTTTCTGCACTATTTCAAAGATGTGAACATATAATTTTGTTCTATATCTAATAGTATGGATTCATTTTTACTCTATGGAATTCATACAATTATATGAAAAATCACCACCATACATTCTCTCATGCCCTAATAAATGGCCTAATATTTTTCAAACACCATTATGTTATAGGTTTTTGAGCCTTTTAGACTCAATAATTAGATTGATTCTTATTGAAAAGGTCATCGAACAAATATCAATCATAAAACCCTTACAAAAAGAGAATAAAAATAACCCACTTGCTAAATCTTGATCAAACCCTGGATCTCTAATAACCCATGTCTATAAGCAGACATTTTACCTTGAAAATCCCTTATTATTTTTTGACAAGATAATTAATCCAACTACACAAAATATTGGAGTCCTTCTAGTGATTAATAATAAAATTCATATATCCTCCTACAACCTAACTAATCTCTAATACGAGATATAAGGGAAATTGTAGACATAATATCTATTAATACATAACCCCATGAGAGAGAAATTTGTTAATAATTATTTAGAATTCAAAAAACAAAAGAATAAATAAACATACCATAAACATAACACAATATATTTCCTAAGAAAACTATAAAAGAGTAAAACCAAAATTTCAATAGCACTAAAAAAGTCAATGCATTATCTTAAAAACAAAGATTACAATACAATTACAAAGTATCCATCCAGGGCTTTTAAAATATCAAGCTACCTAATTTCATTATATGTTGATAATCAAATAAGTCATATTGAGAGAGCAATACACACACAGGATGATCAAGTGCTGAAATAAACCTTCACAAGAATGAGAGAAGATATTTCACTGAAGAGAAATGCAATGAGAATGAGATGAATAATCTACAGATTGTACATGCTTTTAAAGCTATCAAAAATAGGTGATAGGTATGAAACTTCCATATATGGGAAACACAACTACCCTAATTAATAAATTAATTATCCCTAAGTTAACTTTAGCTTAAGGTAAAATCTATTTACCCTAACAACCCCCCTTAAATGCAACTTGGGGAGAATTATTATACAAAATATTAAGATGCAATATGGGTCCTGGCTATACAACCATGTTAGGTACCCATTTACAATTCAAAAAGAAATCTCTCACAATCGGAGAAAAGGAGAAAAACCATGTGGAAAAAAAACCCCTCTCCAAAAGAGAAAAGAAAAGAAAAGATGCATGGATGGAGGATTAAATCACACCCCCAAGTACTACATACATCATATATATACAATCAATGACCCCCTCATAAAAGGGAAAACAAGAGATATCATACCCCCCCTTAATGAAGAAGCTCCAATGTTGATGAAGTATGCTTGAAGACAAAAAAATGATCCAATGCTTGCAAGCAACACCTCTTCCCTTAGGAAGAAACAAATTCACTAGGTGAGGAAGAAGCCACTCCATATCAAACTAAAAAAAGGAAGGAAATCTCCAAACGGTATAATCCATTACATAATCATGATCAAAATCAACCAAGAAATGTGATGAATCAAACAAAGGTGAAGGCTGAACAATGTTAACCTTCAAAGATAATCCAGGTGAATCAATTGTCATGCTGAAATTGTCATCAAAGAGGAGAGAAATCCCCTCAAGTGTATCTCCCAAATTTGTAAGAAGAGAATCCACAAACAAATCCACGATGCTTACCAAATACTCATCCAATAAAACAAGATCAGAGGGATCAAAGATATCCTATTGTGCTGGAGACTGAACCTTTGACGCAACATGAACTATATCAACATGAGTTTGAAGTACTCCAAAATTGAAATGACCAATCTCTCCTAAATTAGTGTCAACATTCATAAGAGGGCTGTGGGGAACATAGTCATCATGATCAACAAATTGAGAGAAGGTTTATAGATGAGACTCATGATCTGCATTACCAAATGCAATGATTTTTCCAAAATCAGTTTCTCTGATAAATACAAAACTAGTAGTAAAATCCACAGTCTTGGGCACTTCTCCGTGTGTTATATAAGAGATGGACAACAGATTTGTATGTAACTCTGGAATGCACAGTACATCCCTGAAACATCCATCACCTATCTCAACATTTCCTACCCCCGCAACATCCAAAAGCATACTGTCTCCCAACAAAATCTTGGAATTTTTAGAAGGATGAAGACCCATGAAAGGATAGGGTAAAAAGCTCATGTGGTGAGATTTACCTAAGTCCATAAACCATCTATCATGATGAGAATTAGTTGCAGATGTCACTAGTGCATGTCCTTTACCCATGTAGTTTTTATCTCCTTTACCACTTGCAACCCTTGCATTCCCAGACTAGGTAGAGTTGGATGATCATGGAGATGGATATGTAGAGGCTATAAAAGGAGTTAAAGAAGAGGGTAATGAAATGTTTTTTTCTGAAGAAGGTATGGGAGCTCATCAATCTTCTTCATGTAACAACGATGCTCATCGTGCCATTTTTTTCTTGCAATATGCATAATTAATTTTCTCCTTCTTGGGCTTGTCCTCTTTTGAAGAGAAGGAAGTCTCAGTTGACTCGGATTTAGGTTTAGGCTTCATCTTCCCTTTAATCTTATATTCTTGGATAACCAATGTATGATTTGTAGGAACCCCCTGCAACTGGACAAGTTTAGCTTGTTCTCTTACTAACCTCTCTCACCCCTGAGGTATTTCATTCTATTGATGACTTTCTAGTGAAATTCAAATTAATAAGGTCACAACTAGAAGGATGTGGGAAGACAAAATCTGATAAGGAGTCTATTTTCTTTATTATTTCCAAGTTGAGAGGCCCATTTTTTGTGTTTTCTTCTACCTTTTATTCCACAATGGATGCCATGCAGATTTTTCCATCACACCAAAAGCACATACTAGTGGTGGAGAGGGATCTCATCATCAATATGGTTGCTATGCAAACACCTCCCACATGATAAAGTCAAATACAACCACATACCATGTGGGATTCGTACCCACTACATACCACGTTGATAAGTCGTTCTTACATGGATGAAGGCTTGAGGGCTCGAGGGACTCGAACTGATGACCTACGCTTTGATACCATGAGAGAGCAACACACACCCATGATGACCAACTTTTGAAATAAACCTTCACAAGAACGAGAGAAGATATTTCACCGAACATAAATGCATTGTGAATGAGATCAATAATCTACATATGGTACATGATTTTAAAGCTGTCAAAAATAGGTGACAGGCATGAAACTTCCCGATATGAGAAACACAACTACCCTAAATAATAAAATTATTATTTTTATATTAACTTAAGCCTAAGGTAAAATTTATTTACCCTAACAAATATAATCTCATATTTTCCAACAACAAAACTCATTAAAAGAAATTAAATCTGAAGTTTCCATTGTTGCAAAGATAGTGAACCAGATATCAATATTGCAACAACAACATGTTTCAACAAACACTACTACTATTTCAAAAATAGAGAAAAAACAAAATATTATAATTTTAGAATTGAAAGTTGTTCAAGCTCAAGTTAACTCTAGTCATCAACTAGTAGTAAAAACACCTGTATTTTCAGCGAAAATCAATATGGCTAATGGAAATCAGTTTCCCACAACTGAACACATTAAGCCTCAACAATGGCGAGGAATACAAATTAGAGAAATAGATGATAAAACAATAACTGAAAAATTTGAAGATGTTAATAATCTTCCTACAAAAGCTCAATGAAACAGTTTTGAAAGTTCTTCAAAATTTTAGATAATTAAAAGATCTAGATCTATGAGGTTACCATGTTTCCTCTCTTTACATATGCAACTTACAAGAGATGTTCAATCAATCTTAGCAAACAAGGAAAAGGTTACACAATTGAAACCTAAAAATTACTCATATGCTTACTTTTATTGAAAAAAACTTGTAGAAAACCATCAAGTGGTATTAAATAAAACATGTGCCTCTAAAATATGAGCTTATAAAATCATGACCACCTCATTTACTTTTTGTTACTAAGTTTTTTCAATCGATATTAGTTTTTTGTGGTATTAAATATTTTCTCATTTTTAAATACACATTAAATAGTTATCCTATTATTGCATACAAAATAGAAAGTGCTTCCAAGAATGTCTAATACATGTGATGCACATATCCATAAATTATTTACATACACTGCAAATAAATATTATATTTTACATTTTAACATTATTATTCTTATTGTAAATAATGTAAATTTCACTTTTTCCAACATTGACCAACCATGTGCAACAAAAATAATAAAAAATGACAAACTGAAATTTGAAAATTATGATAGATAGTATATAAGATATTCATTAAGGGTGGTGGTGTGATGCCCCTAATCAAACTCTTTAAGTTACAAAAATGTATGGGCATATTGATAACCAAAACTATACAAATGATGTGGATACAAGTAAACTTGTAGCTGAATCTCTATACCTTTTCTTCTAATTTTGAACTTTTAACATGAGCCACTTTTCCTCTCCACCATTATTCAACCTTTCATGGCTATTATCCTCTACGAACATAAACCTTGCTTTCTTCCTGGGAAAATCAACCTTCTTCGATGGTTTATGAAGGTTGACTAAGTTTTCATTTGCCACTATTAGTTGAAAAAATAACGAATAAGAAGAATGATTTTTTTCTTTCCTTTTGCTGCCACATTGCAAAGAAGTCAATGTCTTTTAGACGCATGTCCATCATTTCCTCATCATCGCCATTCAACCCACGGAGACTCACTTTTTGTAAGCTTTCTGGTTTGGATGGAGCTAAGATAATGCTTAAGAGATAAACATACAGGGAAGAGATATTTTGACTAAGATACTCCTACTTAGCTAGCCTCAAAGAGATTGGACAAAAACTCTGATCAAACTTCAAACACAAGTTAATGAACTTCCTGTTTCTAGACAATTCGGAGAGCATGTTCCAAGTTTTGAGATAGAGGAATAATTGCATTTGAAGGCCTACCTTGATATATTCTTCTATACCATTTCAGAAAGGACACGGCCTTAAATGATGCGAGCTTAAAAGTATTGATTTCTAATAGACAGGTTTTCATCAAATGGTGCGTAGATTGGTGCTGTCTACAGAGGAGGACTCATGGCCGTACTTGTTTCTTAAAAAGAGGGGATGTGACCTGTACAAGTCTTTGTTTCCGTTTAAACAGAGAAGGGTCGAAGAAACACAGCCAAGTCTTATCCCCGACACAATAAAAAAAGACACCATTTCATTGTGTACGTAGGACGCTTCATTTTTAGGCAGCGTCTACCCACCATGTAAGGCTCAAATATACTTGAAACATGCTGGATAGACTTTTCAGTGGAACCTTCAAAAATTAATTAAGAACCCCCTTTTGTCATCTCTAGAGACAAACCACCACAGCTTCTCTAGGTTACCTTAGTTTGATCCATGTAGGTGTAGGTTGAGACCAAATTATGAGCTGGTCATTGAGGAGTATATATTTCTCCTTATTATTAAATCTTTGGTATGCTTATTCTTACATCAGTTCTCCTAGCTTAATAGTCTATCCCTTTTTAGCCCAACACTCCCCAACTTCCGAAAGATATGTTTTAATTGTGTCTTATATGCATGGGATATGCAGTTTTTTCTTGGAATATTATTATATTTCTTTCAAAACATCGATTATAGTCTTTGAGAGATGGAGAATGAGAATATTTCTATATTAACCATAGATTTTCCATTCTAATCCGAGTAACTCATCCTCGATGTTGTTTGGGAGGGGCATCAATTCCTTATCTTTCCTTTAAGAAAATTATAAATTGACTTCTTCCATTTTTTTTAATAGTATATAATGGGATGTGCCAATTTTATTATTTGTGTCAACCTATCGCATGTTAGATCCCTCCAATTGGTAGTGATCTATAGAAATGTGTTCATCAAGAGGCTCTTATCAAAATTTTTGGTGTTGGAGGTATATATATATGCCTCCCAAATTGAGATCTCTCTTATCTTTCTCTTCCAAAAAAATCAATCTATCCATTCTACTTCTTCCAGGAATTAACCACATGTTATTGAGATAATTACATGTCTCGATTAGTTCAAATATATAATAGTACAATTATTTCCTCTATTTTATTCTCCTACAACATAGACATAGCTATCCACTTATGTTCCCAAAATCTCCTTGAAATGCAAAGCTAGCAGCCTAAAGTTGGTATTGTTCCAAAGAGTAACTTTCAAGCCATGGATCCCACAAAAAAATGCTTTATCTCAACCTATTCTTAATCTAATATCCTTGATTATTAGAAGTTTTTATGTACATAAGAAGCTCCATACATTGAATCCTTTAAGTATAATTATATTTTAAGAGAAATTTATTTCATCTTCCCCCTACATATTTAGGTTGGAATATTTAACTTTAGAATCTAGGGTGATCCCACAATAGTGGTTTACAGTTTTTGATCAAATTGGACACTGCAATTATTATTTTTAACTAAATCTTCATATTTGGGCACCTATAGCAGCTAAACTGTGAGAAATTTGAAGATGATGAAAAAAAGAGGCTCATCACATTTTGTCTGTAGATTCTAAAAATATTATTTTCAAAATTTTTGGAATCAAATTGCACTTTTTTTTCCATCTCCCACGAAAACTAGTTTTTTTTAGAAAACAACATTTTTAAAAAGTGACGCTCACCGTATACAACATAATTTTTTTTGTATAAAGGATAAAATTCTAATTTTTTCAAATTTAGATTTGTAATTATGATATCTAGCACTTGCATTTGGTCTCATAGTTTTTTATTGAATTTTTTTTCCTTAATCAAGTTTCGAAGTCAAACCAATTGCAATTTAGACATAGGCGGACTGTATACAACATAACTTTTTGTGTATGTATCGAAATTCAATTTTTATTTTTTTAATGGATCAAGGACATCAATATTCAACCGTAATGTATTTTTAAAATTTTTATTTTGATAATCTACTATTTTTCCACATGTACAAAACAAAGAGCTTGATTTTCGGTCAAAAACCTATTTTTAATAAAACTAAAAAAACACATATATAATAAAACCAAAACATATTAAAATTTAATTCGTTGGATAGCTCGTTCTAAGGACTACCATCTTCCAGTTGAGCTTGTGAAGTATCCTCCATTTTCTTCCTCAACTGGAGCTTCGAAGGGTAGAATTTTGCTAAAATTTGGTGGAAGAGGGGGAGAAGGGCGAAAATGTGGGGTTCGAGCGAACCTCCCTTCGAGCGAACCCCCCCTTCGAATGAAACTCCATTCACTCGAAAGGATGAAGGGCGTTCATTTGAAGGGGGGTTCGCTTGAACCCCCCTTTTTTTTGAATTCGCCATAAGGGAACATGGCATCACAGGGTTCAAACGAACCCACCATGCAAAAGGGGGTTCGCTCGAACTAGGGGTTCGACCGAACCCCTCTTTTGGGTTCGTGCGAACCACCTAGTTCGAACGAACCCTTTAAAACATGAAATTTTCAATGCATGAGAATTTTCTCAAATTTCCTTCCTCATAAAAAATGTACACCACTATTATGGGTTTACCCTCTACCATCCTCTATCTACATTCTACACAAGAATTTATTGCTAAGTGCCTTATTCATCATCATAAGGTCCATGAAGATAAATATCCTTCCTAATTATATTTGCATAAATTTTCCCATTTTACCAGGTTATATTTCATTTTCTCTACCATTCCACTCAAATGAAAATCCCCTTCTAGGAACCTATAAAATGAACATGATGTAAAATAGAATTAGAACTTAAGAAGAATTTATAAGTGTATTCCTACCCACTAGTGAAAGCCTTTTTTCTTTCTAGAATGAAGTTTAGTTTTGTATTCTATCTACCAAATACTTCCATTCAATAACTATTATGTTATCATCTAAGAGAGGATTTTATAGATATTATATTAGGATTTTGTTAGCTTTAGATCCCAATAGGAATTTAATGTCATAGGATTTTTGGTAATGCTCTTTTAGGAAAAAAATACTACACTTATAGGGATTTATCCTTTGTCCAATAATCTTCTAATAATTATCCCTTTTTTTCTAAACGATTTGGCCTCTCTTCTTTTGCCCCCTAAATTATGAGTTGATCATTGAGGAGTATATATTTCTCCCTATTATTGAATCCTTGCTATGGTTATTCTTACATCAGTTCTCCTAGCTTAATAGTCTATCCCTCTCTGGCCCAACACTCCCCAACTTCTGAAAGATATGCTTTAATTGTGTCCCATATGCATGTGATTGCGGTTTTTTCTTGGAATATTATTATATTTCTTTTAAAACATTGATTATAGTCTTTGAGAGATGTAGAATATTTCTATATTAACCATATATTTTCCATTCTAATCCCAATAACTCATGGGTATGTGCAGGATCATCATGGAAAGAAAAGGCCCTTAAGTGGCAATAAAAAGACAAAAAATCAGAGTAAGACAACTTGACGTAAAAATTTGAATAAGTTATCTATATTATTTCCAAAAAAAGTAAAAAAAGAATCTGTAGAAAATTGAATCTAGTTTCTAAACTACGAGACCTTTTTAAAAAACATAAAAATCTATTTGGTGAAAATTTGAAATTTCAATGCAGTAGTATTTAAATTTTAGGGTAAAAATAAGAAGTAGGTGTTTGTCTGACAACCCTAACCACAATAAAATGATAATATATTTTTATAATATTTTAGATATAAGTAGAGGACTCATATCCCGATGTGATGTATATTTTTTTTGTAGTTTTTTTCTAAGTAAATAATTAATTATGATTTTTTTATTACAAATTTTAAAAAATATAAAAGCTCGTCTGTCTAACCACCTTAACTTGGTCAAAATTTCATTGAATTCATTTTTTAATTTTTAATCCTATAGTATGCAAAGCATAGAATGTGATACATGTTTCAGATTCAAAAAATGTGATACCATTTGAAATTTATAGATATTTTTCAATCAGCCTATCAATCAGGACTTTATTCGTAATTCTAATAGAAAATGAATAATAATTATTTATTAAGTTCAAAATAAAGAATAATTTATATTGGTGGAACTCTAAGAATCTCCTCTAAAAACCCTTTTCATTTCATCAGTTTTGGGTTAAAAAAAAGTCGTTAGCCACATGGACCATCATATGGCTTACATATCGCCACTTTTTGGCCCATCATGATCCTGCACATACCCTCATCCTGAATGTTGTTTTGGAGGGGCATCAATTCCTTATCTTTAATTTAAGAAAATTATAATTTGACTTCTTCCATTTTTTTTTAATAGTATATAATGGGATATGTCAATTTTATTATTTGTGTCAACCTCTCACATGTTAGATCCCTCCAATTGGTAGTGATGTATAGAAATGTGTTCATCAAGAGGCTCTTATCAAACTCTTTGGTGTTTGAGGTATATATATATGCCTCCCAAATTGAGATCTCTCTTATCTTTCTCTTCCAAAAAAATCAATCTATCCATTCTACTTCTTCTAGGAATTAACCACATGTTACTAAGATAATACATGTCTCCATTAGTTCAAATATATAAAAGTACAATTATTTTCTTCTCCTACAACATAGACATAGTTGTCCACTTATGTTCCCAAAATCTCCTTGAAATGCAATGCTAGCAGCCTAAGGTTGGTATTGTTCCAAAGAGTAACTTGCAAGCCATGGATACCATGAAAAAAATGCTTTATCTCAACCTATTCTTAATCTAATATCCTTATTTATTAGACATTTTTATGTACATAAGAAGCTCCATAGATTGAATCCTTTAAGTAAAATTATATTTTAGGAGAAATTTATTTCATCTTCTCCCCTACATATTTAGGTTGGAATCTTTAACTTTAGAATCTACCATCCTCTATCTACATTCTACACACAAATTTATTTCCAAGTGCCTTATTCATCATCATATGGTCCATGCAGATAAATATCCTTCCTAATTATATTTGCATAACTTTTCCCATTTTACCAGGTTATATTTCATTTTCTCTATCATTCCACTCAAATGAAAATTCCCTTTTAGGAACCTATAAAATGGACATGATGTAAACTAGAATTAGAGCTAAATAATAATTTATAAGTGTATTCCTACCCACTAGTGAAAGCCTTTCTTCTTTCTAGAATGAAGTTTAGTTTTGTATTCTATGTACCAAATGCTTCCATTCAATAACTATTATGTTCTTATCTAAGAGAGGCTTTTATAGATATTAGATTAAGATTTTGTTAGCTTTAGATCCCAATAGGAATTTAATGTCATAGGATTTTTGGCAATGCTCTTTTAGGAAATAAATACTACACTTAGAGGGATTGGTCCTTTGTCCAACAATCTTCTAATAATTATCCCTTTTTTCCTAAATGATTTGGCCTCTCTTCTTGTGCCCCCTAAAGAGTAGCATATTATGTATAATTTTGAGGGGGAGAAATTATCTATTTAGGGATAAATTTCAAGTCTTTTAGCTTACCACATGCCACTTCTACTTGTAAAAATACCCCCAATACCATGGTGGCTATCAAAGAAATAAAATGTGATATTGGATCACCATGTCTAATACCGCTTGTTTGGATAAGTCGTCTCAATTTTGTAATCATTATTGTAACAACCCAATCTATAAGCCCAAAAATTGTCATAATTTTTCCCCTCTTATTATTTTTCCTTAATTTATTAAGTGTTTATTCATTTGTATACTTAGGTAATTCCATCTATATGGGATAGGCATATGTCCATGCATGATCCCACAATACTGGTTTACAATTTTTGGGAAAACTGGACACTGAACTGATATTTTTTAACTAAATCTTCACTTTCAGGCTCCTATAGTGACTAAACCGTGAAGAATTTGAAGATGATGAAAACTAGTGGTCTGTGATGTTTTGTCTATAGATTCTAAATATATTTTTTTCAATTTTTTTGGAATCAGATTGCACTATTTTTTGATCTCCTTTGAAAACTAGTTTTCATCAGTAAACAACATTTTTAAAGACTGATGCTTACCGTAAACAACATAATTTTTTTTGTATGAAGCATAAAATTCTAATGTTTTCAAATTTAGATTTGTAACTATGATATCTAACCAGTTCATTTTGTTTCATAGTGTTTTATTAAATATTTTTTCCTTAATCAAGTTTCAAAATCAAACCAATTACAATTTAGACATAGGCGGACCATATACAACAAAAGTTTTTTTTGTATGTATCAAAATTCAAAAAAAAATTAAATGGATTAAGGACATCGTGAACATGTTTTTTAAAATTTTATTTTGATAATCTACTATTTTTCTACATGTGCAGAATAGAGAGCTTGAATTTTAGTGAAAAACCTGCATTCAAATGAAATAAAAAATAAATTTAATAATCAAATTTAATTTAATTAAAATTATAGTTTTCTGGAAGCTTATAGTAAGGACTACATAATTAAAAAAATAAAATTTTAAATGAATTCATTTGATCCTCAAAAAGGTAAATCAAAAGTAGTTTTTTATCAACATTTTTAGAGGTGTAAAAGAGATTTTGTTATAGGTATGGATTAAAACTAGCGGGGTTCTATTCAAGGCCCAGGCTTGGTCTAATTTGGTTTGATCAAACCCTGTTCAATTGGAATCCTTTAAATGGAACTTTGCAATGCTTTAATCATTATATTTTCTAAAAATATGTGATTTCAACAAAAATGAGGATCTCCCAGAAAGTGTAAACCACTATTGTGGCAACACCCCATCTAGGACAGGCATCCAACCATATAGGTTAGGCATTTGTCCATGTGTAATCTAGGGTCTCATATATCCATTCGAGATAGGCATCTACTCAAATAGGGTAGGAATCTATCAAAGTAAGGTAAGCATCTATCCATAAAAGGATGGGAATATGCTTTGGCCAGAGACTTAGACTCATTGAAACCATTTGGGTCCTAAATCACTATGTAAAGACTACAGTCCCCTATTGGGAGTGCATTGAGGTCATCTTCAGGAGTATATAAATACATAATTAGCTTGAGTGTCACCTCTGAATTTGTCTTAAAGCCTCAAGGATTCAAGCAAATCCACCCCAAATTCCTTTTGAGTATACAAAATATATTTTATTTTTAAATTTATGTTAGAGATTTACCCCCTTTTCTTAATCAAATAATTATCTTAAATTACTATATCTTCTATTATTAATCAATTTTACATAATTAGACACACCCTAAGCCTCATCCCTAAATTCCTAAGTACTAGGAACATCCTTCATATCCCAAAGTACCTACACACCTTGCTTTTAAATGTTGGCAATATGATTGTCACTGATGTCAAAAGGGAATCATAGGGAAGTCATGGTGGTAATTTATGTCAATGTTCACTCACTCAAAAAGGTTGTTTGTAGTTGCACAATGCAAGTCATTGATGAAAAGTTACAAATGTTGTCAAGCAACATTGTCAAAGTTACATAGATGTTAGATAGTCATGGGGATTGAAAATGAAGGTAGTTCTAAAGAGTTGTAGAGGAAACACATAGAAGATATGATATAATTTTTTTTTAAGTACATCTTAAAATTATGATCAATAGGTCTAGATGATAAAGAGATGAGCTCAAATTTGAATTATCTTTACTCTAGGTCACTACTAGGGTTTCACAAAAAAACCTAAGGGTTTCAATCATCGTGCTACATAGGATGTCTATTTGTGCAATGATTTGAAATAGGTGGTAACCAGTTGGTTAAGTCATAACTTAAGCATTGAGTGACATCGAGTAATCGACCCCTTCATCTTAGTACGTACTGGTTTGAAAAAGTGATTAAGGAATTTAATATTTTCTAAGTCCACAAGATGAATATTTATCTAAGATTGATCAATGGTGGTGATCAGAGATTGAAAATTTGGTAGCTCCCCCACATGCATATAGATACAAGGCTGATATCAAATCATGTTTGTAGAATAAAAAAATTCTGCCATATGTTTGGTGGGACCAAGTTCACTCTACCTTGGAAAGATCAACTACTCACATTGAAGGAAAAGATTTGATGGTTTTCGCATGTTTGCAAGCCCTTTGGTGGGCCCAATCTTTTTTATGGTAGAAACACATAATATCGTCATGTATTCCATGGGATTGAGCTAAAAAGCTTTACAAAGATCGACTGTTGTGATGAACAAAAATAAGATCAATTATATATGCTACTCCACAGAGGAGATGGTGGGTCCCTAATGGACTTTGTAGAACCATGATATGCTTACATGTGTCCTTGGTGATGAAACCATAGTGAAGGCTAATACAATGAAGATAAATGACGTTCATTGAAAGATAAGATTGCATAGTTGAGTCTGTGATGACATAGTATGATGATGTGTGTCTAGTATGACATCTATTGCATAGATGGCATACTTCTACTATTCCACGGAAAGGATGGTGGGTGTCCATTTTAGCTATGTGGGAACACGGTATTATGAAAAATTTCCTTGATGGCATAG
Organism: Sequoiadendron giganteum; assembly: GCA_007115665.2. NCBI lineage: Eukaryota > Viridiplantae > Streptophyta > Pinopsida > Cupressales > Cupressaceae > Sequoiadendron > Sequoiadendron giganteum. Next base: position 171,915,543 of record CM021101.1, on the reverse strand, counting down.
ATCAAAACTAAAGCCTATCCAAAGAAAAATATTTTTGTGAAGGCTAAGTATAGATCTATGACATAGATTTAAAGGGGAACTAATCTAATGGTTTCATTTTAAAGTTGAAACATATAAATGTTGACCATTGGATCATGGCATGAAATTTTAGATCTACGACTAGTATTTGAAGATCCAATTATTTTAATGGCTAGATGGTAAACATAGTGCAAATGGAGGAAAGAAATGTAATTGACAAAAAAGAAAAATTAATTGCTACAAAGCTCAATTTTTAGTGGTGATTGAAAGATATGGTTAGAAAAAGGTACAAAAAGTTAGAATATTTGATACAAACTGATTATTGCATGTATCACATTTAATAAATATAAAATATAGGGTTTGATACATGCAAAAAATAGAAAATACAATGAATCAGGGTTGTGGTGCATGGCTCGAGAAAAAGTAGACTTGTCAATGAAGAAAACATATATGAGTAGCAGAAAAGTGAAAAGTCTCTAAAAAAGAGACAAAATATGAAGAGAGACCTATATCATATACATAAAGATATCATTTATGATACACATTCTCTATGTAGTGGAGTGTTATGAGAATAATATAGCAGAGGAGGAGAAAAAAGTAGAAAAGAGAGGAAAAGTGAAGAGAGGTATGCTACTAAAGAATTAGAAGTAGAAAAGAAGAGAATGAGAATTTGTATAAAAAGTCTATAACATAGAATTTGATTCCCATATTGGGTTTTCCAGTTACATTTTGTGTAATGTGTACCTATGTGTGTGTTTGATCTATGCATATTATTCTAATTATGCATTAAAAGTATTAAAGGATTAGTTTTAATCAATCTAATAATTCACCCCCCTCTCAGTAGATATTTGTGTTCCAACAATTGGTATTAGAGCCCGACTTCCTTTGAAGAAGCTTAATGAGGGAGACTAGACTTCAAACCCAAACAACATGAAAACCACTAATAATTGTAAATTATTCATCTTTACACCACTAGGGAGAAACCAAAAACATCATTAAAACCAAGATGTAAAAAATATAGAAAATAAATAGAATCCTTACAACATTCTCCTAAAGACTCTGATCATTATGTGCAGGCACAAATAAAGAAACTCACTAAACATATGAGAAAGAAGCATCCCATACTGAATGTGACATGCCAACACTTAGTATATTATACCAAAGTTCACCAAAACATCTAAAACACATCAGGATGAACCCATACACTTCTCTAAACATATCCTCAAGTTTGCACAGCCATATCTACCACTCTTGAGGAATACAAAGCATTTTGATAAACTTCTTAGACACAAAACTCTACTTTACTGCAATTTGGATAACAATTACATCAAAATCTTGATGTAGAAATGTTTATGACTTGAAATTATGGAAATAAAATCCTTGCTAGCTATCAAACTTAAATCTGAAACAACACAACCAAATCATGCAATGTCGAGGCTTGTGGACCAAAAATAGGGTCATTGACTTAAGAAAATATGCAATTGTTTCCTTAGATGACTTCTCTCAATAACACACGTAAAATAAGAAACACAACTGAATTTCATCTAACTCCTTGAAACATGGAGAAACCAATCAACAATGTATAACTATCTTAACCATGTGCATACCATGCTTTTGGGTTGTCATACTGTTATCTTATGCATATGTTAGATCTTCTAGACTGACTTGCCTCAAACATTCCAATTGTGTCAAACCATCTCTCTCAACCACACCAATTTGTCTCTAATAATTTCTCAACCTCTACAACTTATAAACAAAATATCTATACAAATATGACCTCAAGTTGACATCAATGACAACACATTGCCAACATATACCATATACAAAAAGTTTTCTATAAGTAGTTCAAATAATAGAATCTCTTATAGGGAGGATCACCTACTCATTGAATTACATTTTTTTCTTGAACATATAGGATATGTATATAATTGTACCTTTTTGAAGTTTTCAAATATCTAGTATTAAATCTTCTTATGATCACCCCTTGAATATCTTTTTGTAACTAGTTTATTGAGAAACTACTAGTTCTCTTGGGATACTTGCAAAGGGTTACATGTTAATTTCATATACGCACTCAACAACTATTTCTATGTAAGCATAATGTTTTCCTTGAAATAAATATATACTATTTTGAACTAATTTATTTTCCTATATCTTCCTCATCATTCAATACTTAATCAATTTTATAGTAATATTGGTTAGACCATCTATATCTAGATGAAAGAGTATGCAAAAAAATGATAATATCTACTCATCAAACTTATAGCAAGTTGATATTTGGTTTTAGCATTGCACATTTTTGTTTAGTGATATTGTGATGGAAAAATAATTAGAAGAGCTTATTTTTAAGGGAAAAAAGGATAATATACCAACAAAAAAGGGTTTTTTTCATCCCTAGTGGAGTCACCAAAAATTTATTGGTAATGAAATTAACCACTATGATATTTTCTAAAACTAACATGATATGCTTAATTCATATAAATAAATTCCTACTATAGTTTTAGAAATCAATATTGATTAGTGATTAGATAGAACACCATATGGGAGAGGGGAATCTCTCTCATATGATATGTATGGTTTTCTAGGGGTTTGATTTAATAAAAAAATTAAAAAATAAATATAAAAATATAAACTAATTAAAGAGAAACCATAGATAGGCCAATAATCTAGTTTCTCCTCAATAAATTCAAAAAGTTATAGTAAAGAGGGGGAAACTAAAATATTTATTCCCTTTAATATATTATTTTAAATAAACTACGTAACTCAGTTTGGAATGAAAGGGTGCTATATAAGATAATAAATATATATTAATTTAGATTTTTTAGACATGTATCTATAGGAAAAAAATATGATTATTTCATCCATTTTTTAATAAGATAAATTTATTAATAGAAAGAGACTGATTATTTCCATCACGCCATAGAGAATTTTTAAATAATAACTACAAAGTTGTAGTGTAGGAAAATGTATCCCTTTACATTTTCACACATGTTTGGGCCCTCCCTACTAAAATTGGGCTTCTTTATGCCTTATTTGGTTATATTTTGCATCCAAAAGCCTTATTTAATGCATCTTTCCAAGGATAATCCCAAGAAATATCTAATAACCAATAATAATTCAGTGATTTTGGATTGTGTGTGCCAGATTTATTGATCTAAGAATCATATGCCACCTTGGGCATAAGGGTCCCACCTAAGTTTTGAGGCATGATCTTGAGTGTGACATAGAACTTAACTTTTCTTGAAATTTGTGTCCCAAGCCTAGGCTACTAGGCCTCATATGGCCCAAATTTCATGTGAGTCCCACTAAGTTGGTCCTATTTTGAATTCAATTCTTGGCAGGGTTTTATTCTCCTAGATCTGATGTCAGCTTGTAATGTTGTAATTTCGAGAAATTTGGCATTAAAAAGTATAAATACAAGGTTATTTCACATAGTTTCATCCTAGAACTTCATAAGAAATCAAGAGTACCTTCACAAGATTTTACAAGAGAATTCAAGAGTTGATTGTCAAGAATTTTGGATCTATATTCAAGATTAAAGCATCATGTCAAAGTCATCATGCATCATGTTTGTTTTTGAGCTAACATTTGTGATGTAGGGTTTTATGATTCAAGCAAGAATTCAAGTCAAGATCCATAACATGCAATCAAGATTAAAGATCTAAATTCATGATATCCATTAGATAGAAGATTATAGACTTTGTTTCAAGGGTTTTGTGAGCTGCAACATATCTTATTTGTTCATTCAACATTCCATCATTATATTTCATTTCATTTCAATGTTTAATTACCAAAATGGGGTTTTACTAAGGCAAACCCATATCCACTAGAAAACAACATTTTTCCCTCTCTTTGATGTGTAATTTGTAGATTTAGGTTGAATATTCATTCAAGAGAAAGATTGGAGAAAGTTGTGAAAGTTTGCATATTTCTTGCAAGATCATGAAAAGTCACCTATAGGCTAGAATTTAAATTTTTAAAATCAGAGATCGAAAGGGAGAGAAGCTAAAAAATATCACTAGGATACGAAACTTTCAAATTAACCTTGATACTAGGAATAAATCACCATAACTTTCATATGGGTCCTAGTATACCAGTTTTCAAACATTTTCTATAGATCTTGCTCTACCAATTGCAAATTTTAAATTAAGCCCAAAACCCTAAACTGGGACTAAATCACCCCAACTGGCATATGAGTCCCAATGTGCTTCAAAATTCATTATTTTGGGATTACAAACCTTGTTTCAAGAATCTTCATCTTTCCATGTGCACCTCTATTTAGTTTCAGTCTGTTATTCACATTTTAAGTTTTATTTCATAGATTACATTGCTAGATTTGGTTATCATTTATACTTATTTCTTTCTAATCCTTTACTTAGTGGTGAATCCCCTTTAGTCTTTAATCACACCCAAGTAGACCTTATAGTAACCCCCTCTCTCAATTCAACCATTGGATTGAGATCCCTAGTGTTTCCTTGAATAAACTCAAGGAAATATGAAGGAAGGGACTACCCCCTTTCCTTTTGTGTGCTTCATCTCCTAAAATTTGGAGGACACTCCTATTTCCTTGGTTTCAAAACTTAACATAAGAAAAAAATATAACAATATTAAAGGAAAACACATACCCTCATAGACTAGAAATTTTCTTATTTATTCTATATAATGTAAAGGAATTAAAAGTCGTTTCCTTACAAAAAAGACTTGTATATATAATATTTAGTTCTAAAAACTAACTTATAACCAAATTTTAGTTTATAACCTAGGAAACCTAAAGTAATGTTTACCTCTCTAGTCAAGTTATCACATAAATTTTACCTTTTCAAGTTTTATTAAAATAAAATAATTTATTTGAAACCTACTAAGTATTGCATTTGTATGTAAAATGTAACATAGACCATTACTCTATAATAAATGGTGAATTATCCATTAAAAAAGATTCACACCTTCCACTTCTATGCATTAGTTCAACATTAACACTATTGATGGCACCAACCCCCTTGTAGGCACCTAAAAGCTCACTTTAAATCGAGAAAATAGACGAAAAAGGAAAGGTTGTGTTACTATGAGGAACTCACACAACCTCTACAGAGGTTTAGACATGTTATGCAAGCCAAATAACAAGTTTAAGAGGCAATAAATAAGTTGTAGATGCACAAAATAAATTGCTGTAAAAAATAGACTATTGCTATGCGTACCCAGAATGCTGGATGTAGGTGTCCATTCAGAATGTCAGCAATCTAAGATACTTTAAACTTGCACAAAATAGCCTATACTTCTAGAACAACACATTTATATAATATTTCATGAAAATACACACTCAATATTAGAGACCCAAGACTTGGAAAGAAGCAAACAATTTTTCATTAACTTAGAAAATGTAAACAATTACAATATTTTTACACATATAAAACTCCTAAAATAAAATACAGAGTATTTTTCTTCTTTTTGTCTGCTACAATCCTCTATGGCCATTGACAAACTATTCCTTCTATTATTCTTTGATATTCTTTTTTGTCCTCTTCTATTTATGTTGTTTTGTTGTTTTGTTTTTCTTTTTTTTGGCTTCTCCTTTTTGATGTTATGTTCTTCTCCCAACTGTCCAAAATTTGGAAGCTTCCTAAAAAAGAAATCCACAACATCCTGCCTTTATAGAAATCTGTTGCAATGTTCAAAAACCTACATAAATACCTCCAACTACCTATTTTGACTTCAAAATTTCCCACCCAGTTTTCCCTTTTAATTTATTTCATTGTGTTGATCATTAAATAGGCATGTGGGTAGGTATTACTTCCCTCAAACAAGACAAAAATGAATTTTAAAATTTTAAACTCATATGGATTTCTTCATGTGACAATAGCTAGGTACATAATAAAAAAAATCTAAATAAAATGATGCCCATGCATTAACTATCCATGCCATAATATTCTCTTGTCCACATATTTTTTGCTAGATGCATTTTGAGTATGAAGAATCCTAATAAAATGGCTTCATGCACATCTATAAAAACATATATTCTAATAAATCTATGTAAAAAACCACAATACCATGAAATCCAAAATTTGTATTCAGGAAAAATAACTTTAGTTGTCAATATTGTCTTTGATGGTAACATTTCCAAATATTACACCAACATACGCATATTGTGCATCATCTACATAAGGGGAAAAAATAATTCTACACAAGTATGTTCAATTAAGTTCCATACATATTTGTAACGAAGAGGATTTTCATCTCTCGATTCTCTAGGACAAGCAAGAGTCTATAGGGGATGGATATCTCTAGATTACCTAAATGACAAAAGCTCAATTGATGAGGTGACAAATAAAGTAAACCTACTAAACTATGTTTTTTTGTTTTTTTGGTTATTGTGTGATAGAGGAATTTAGGAGTCTGTTGAACATACCTTTGAGGTCTCGAGAATAGAGTGACAAGTTGTCAAAATAAAGGAGGAGAGCAAGGACCAAGGAGGATATTGTGGCATGCTAGTCTCTTTATGGTGCGTTATTGTCTTGTACAAATAAAAAGTAGAGTCTATTGTCAGAGACACTCAAAACCATCTAACAACCTATAAACTAAAGTCTGATAGTTTTAACTAACTATATAGAATTTTGAAAATACATAAAATATAAAGAAGTACAACAAGAAGAATACTTGGAATGATAAATAGACTAACCATAATAAAAATGATGAGTATGAGGCAAAGATATTAAACTCATGGTAGGTCTAGCCTCCCATGAGATCCTCATAAAAAAAATACACATATAGAGATGATAAAATGTTGGGGCTAATTTTTAGGGTTTACCTTAGTCAAAGCCCCACTTTGGTGTTTCCACCTCCATGAACATCCAAATAGACAACAATATAGAAATAGTGATAAAGAAAGTGACAAGACAAGATGTGCAATATGCAAAGACAATAATATGCTAACAATAAGAACAATAATTATATGAAAGTAAAAGTTCACCCTCCCTAGTAAAAGCTTGGTGATGTGAAGAGGAAGAGTGATGTAGAGAGCTTGAGAACTAGCAAGAAAAATAGTGTAGAATAGAAAGAAGGAGAGATATAATGGAGATAATAGAAGAGTGAAGTATTAGAATGAGAGAGTGTGAAATCCAATAGCAAGAATGAAGTTGAACTAGGAAAATATAGAAATAAAAGGTCAAATTGCATGCCAAATAATTCTTCTTGGTGGGCTTGTGATTGCAAAGGCATTACACTTTGTGGTCAAGCAATAGTGTAACATCCTAATGACCCAGGGATTATGAATCTTGTCAAGACATTTGTGAGACCTTTGATCTGATCTACCCTAACGTAAAAAGGAATTCATCTAAATGTGAAGAGGACATGGTTCTTCGATACTGCAATGCCAACTCTAATCTCACCCCAAATATGTTACCTATAGAAAAAAATGTTCGGAAAAAATCAAAGAGTAATAATCATGATAAAATAATTAATGGAAAAGGAAAAAAAATTGATCAAATAAAGATAGCGCTAGTAAGTATGCCTAGCATTGCTAGAGACCATACACCAAGCATATATGCCTATGGATGTTGAAAACCATATTGCAAGATAGTCACAAAAAATACAAGGCATGTCTAGCCAAGTTTCCCCCAAGCTAGATAACAAAACATAAGACATAAGACATCCATGAATCCTTTCGATTTTTTTTGAAAAGTAAGCATATATGATACCCCACCTTAGAATGATACATGTGATGTAAAAGAGAACATTTCATTTTGAGGAGAAGAGAAAGGAAAGGGATGATGTTGCACAAGATACATAGTGAGATTTATTTGTGGAATTTTGTCATAGGAGGACAACACATAGAAACCACAACATCATGAAGAAGAAAAATAGAGATAAGGAAATTAAGAGCATAGGGAGATCTGATTATTTGGGGTTAGAACTGCTCATAGATATAGATAAACAAGTATAATATAATAAAAATATGTGAACTATATCACCCCCCAAATGTGTCATAACATGAAGAATAACACATGAAGGAAAAGTAAAAATAATATCAGGTCAACATGGAAGAGGCCTAAATGCTCCCATGCTTTGCATTGTTGCCAATGTCAAAATCACGATTTACAACTCATAGAAGAATGATGATACACATAAATTAATTTAATAACAAAGTTTTCTCACTTGTATCAAAGCACCTATAAGGGTTGAAAAGTTATTCCATGTTAGAGCACAAGAATATATAGAAAAGTACGGGGGAACACAAACAAGAACACAAAACTAATCTAAATATGTAGAAGAGGGTGCCGCTTTAATCTCAAATCCACTAGCAGGTCATCCAACTCGCAATCTAGATGATTATAAGGGGAGGGATAGATAAAGCATTACTAATCAACTTGTTTGCAACAAGGGCTAAGTAAGAACAACCCTTGAGGTCTTCATCACTGAGCCCCTATGAGACTTAAGTAATCGATCTTGCAAAAATTGAGGATGGAGTCTAGATGTCTTCCACTGAATTGAATATGCAATATTTAGGAGTTGCATTTGTCAACTAAGTGGGGGGAGGATAATACACCTTAAAGTAACTACCAACCTAGGGATGAAGGGTAGTGATAAAATCCAAGCATGTCGTGGCTACCTCTATCATAATGATGATGTAGGCTACAACAAAATATGAAACAAGAGAGGATGAAATTTCTCATGGCCATCACTTGAAGTGAGATCATCCTCAGAATTTCACTTCATTAGAGGTTGCAACATCCCCACAAATGAAACAAAAGTAGAATAAGGAGATGAAGCCATAGAGGACACCACCTTTTTCTAAGTCATGTCCATGGGCTATGAGAAAGGAGGAATATTAGGGAGAGGAGTAAGTAGGGGAGGCTCTATAGAGGGAGTGACGAATACTTACACACTTTTGGGGTGGGGTTCATTAGGATCAAACAATGAAGCTAGAAAAATGATTGAGGTGATGGGAACTAAGGTATAAGAAGTGATAGAAGTAGAAGGAACCAAAATAGGAGGAGAAAATATAGAAACAATGGGCTCCTCCTTTTTCTTCTACAAGACAACATGCTCCTTAGCCATGGCATTTCACCAGTGCTTATGATCACACATAAGCTGGTTATGCTAGTAGTGGGAAGTAGAAGTCATGAGCTGAGAAGAGATTGAGAGCTCCTTCTCTACCAAAGTAACATCCTCCAAAACCATCACTAGCAAAATGGTGGGCTCTTGAGGAGGATTAGGAGGATGAGGAAGAAAAGTAGAAGTAGGGATAGGCATCTTAATAATGGGCCTCTTTCCTTTCCCATCACTAGAGGTAGGTTGAGGAATAAGTGGAGGCCATAGAGGATGAGACATAGAAACAACCCCATGGGAACACAATTTTTCCCTTTCCATACAAGGTGGGTCGAGCCACCATGGGTAAAATCGAAAGCTAAAAAACTTGAGGCTTCAATTTCCACAACATGGGTGCTTTTCCTTTTCCTATGTGATGCATACTATAAGGAATAGAAAAGGCCACCAAAGGCTTGGAAGAGGAAGTAAAATGTGTAGAAGAAGTAGCAACAAAAGAAGAAGATGAATTAGAAGGCCCCATAGAAAAAGAAAGCTCGTCCTTCCCTTTTGGAGGGGAAAAATATGAAGCACATTGCTTTATATGCAAGGAGGTCTTCAAATAGATATCATGATTAGACAGAGGAAAACCATATTATGGAATTGAGCCCCTACTATTGTATTTTAAATAAGATGTATATAAAATATCTCCCTTAGGAGGCAGTGGTTTGACTAGGAGGAGCCAAAATTTGTCGAGGGAGAAGCCCACATGTGATACCAATGGTCTATATCTAGTATCCTAGATAGTATGCATGGTACCCTTATGGGGAAACTCTAAATATTTTTGGACTACCAAAGCGACTTCATTCTTGACTGCTAGCCACATAAATCCTAGACTCTCTCTGAACAAGTTGGACTCAAGAATCACAACAAACAGGACTTCAAAGCCTTAGGTCTTACCAAGATTGAAAAAAAAAAGCACCAATACCCGAGCAATAGAAAACCCATCATGTGTGCAGGTGATAGCCCATTATTCATCATGTTTATCCTTATTTATGTTATTTATAAAAATGGTCTCCTCCATAATGATATTCACATAGTTCAAAGGATCAAGCAAAATGCATATTAAAAATTTACCATTGATGCAAGTGGGAACATATAATGAAGAAAGCTGCTTGTTTAGAGTAAGATCATGTGAACTAAATGTAATGTAAAGAGTAGGAGTCACATGCTCTAAAGGAGGAATAAGGATGAATGTGATTACATTCACATACTCAGATGGGGTGAAATCAAAAGATGATGAAGATGAAAAAGATTAGTACAGTGCAATGGGAATGGATCTATATAGGTCTATAGCTAGCTATTCAACTTTAGTATGGATTTTTTTGAGATATATTTCCTACCATCAAGCAAGATAGTCCCATCATCGATGTGTTCTTGAATCACATGATGCAACAGAACACATCTCTCAATGTCATATCTAAAGACTTGGTGGTACTAGTAGAATTTTTTTACATTATACCATTGAGGATATAGCTCATACAATGGTCTAATCTATGGAAAAGTTATTATTTTATCCTTTAAATTTTTTATAGGATGCTATTATAATATTCTAATAATTTAGTAAATATTTTATTTCATCCTATAATATTTTTGTCTATAGGAAAAAAAACTATGTTTTCCACAACCTTTTTCTTTCTAGATTCATTAGAGACTAACACAACTGTTTGGCCATTCTAACGAGAGCACGAGGATGAATCCCCATATTAGAAAATAATTTATTGGTACTCTCACAAGGTGACTCGAAAATATATAAATGATGGATATATCATTAAAATAAATATAACTTGTAGTGCTAGTTCCTAGTTTTTCATGAACACTTTTTGCAAATAAAAATTACCCAATAAATAAGAAACTTCACAGAATAGTGCTTGATATTGAGGTATAAAATTAGTTACCTTCTCATGAGGTCCTTGTTTACACCAGAAAAATCAACAAATACAATATTTAGGTTGATTTTGGCATGGAATTGACGGAGGAACTAGTCTACAACTTGATTGAAAGAGAGAATATAATTGTTAGGCAGAGAAAAATATAGTTCTACAACAAAATCCTTTTGAGAATATTTTTTCCAAGAGTGCATCATGGTGAAATCAATCTCTACACATGGCATCAAAGGATTAGATGTGTGTCTACAGACCCCCACAACCACTATAATTTTCAAAATATTGAATCCCCGCCACTGAAGGTATAGGAGTGTTTAGAATACCAATATATAAGTGATTGTGATAATAGAAAGGTTGGAACATAGGCCAAGAGGATGAGTTGGCCAAATTTTCTAGCTTATTATGCATACATCCCATGTTCTCTAGGATAAAATTAAGGATAAGATCAAAAAAATTGGTATGAACAACAAGACCACAAATTAAAAACACTAGCACGTGCACTGGTATAGCTACCAAGACCAATACTAATAGAGGTACAAACACCAACACCATATATAGGGACATTTTGAGTCTCATGTGTAGAGTAAATAAAACCCATAGGAACCTTATTTACTTTAATCATACAACTCTTCCCAAGCATAGTGTTGGTATTAGTGGAGGGAGCTATGCCATCCATGCACACAAACACCCTGGGCATCGTGATATCTAGCTATCATCCAACGATTTCCAATCCAACATCTTGGGTAGCACCCAAGATAAAGGTGTAGGATGGGACATAGGTCTCTACAATTTTTTCTATGCTATGAATAATCTCTAAGCCTCTTTCATCTTTAGTTAACAAAGTCCTTATATTTTCAACAACAAGAATCACTTAGGCAAAGGCAACATATTTTTCCAAGAACCTTGTGAGCTCTTTAAGTATCAATTCCTAGGACTAAATTTTCTCTCAAGGAACTTTGAAAGTAGCTTCATCTTCCAAGGAAGAGGTAGATCTCAAGGGGGAGGAACATGGGTTGGAACTTCATTGAAAGATGAGGTATATTTCATGGAGAGTCCTGTAGAGAAATTTTCAAGAGTCAAGCAGGATCACGTAGGAATAAACTTTCTAGATCCCACATCCAAGATATAATGGCTTCTGCTTACTACATTTCTAAAGGTAGTTAACTAGGTCATAAACCTCATAAATAAGGTTACAACACACTATCGGCTACACATCCTAACAAAAGAGAAGATTTTTTTTGAAATAAAGACAAAGAGAAGAGGAAGGTTCATATTAGGTTCACCAAAATGTTATAAAGAGGATCTAGCACTCCTAAGTCTATAGGGGAAAAATAGCTCTAGGTTACCTCAATGAAAATATTTCAAGTGATAGGGTGACAAATAAAGAAAATACTAAACTATGTTTTTGGGTTTTCTAGTTATTTTATGGCAGAGGACATAAGGGTGAGGTGAAAAAACCTCAGAAGTCTCAAGAAAAAATTGATAGGCTCTCAAGTAGAGGATGAGATCACAAACAAAGGACAAGAATGTAATAAGCTAGCATCTTTGTGACACACTAGCATCTCCTATGGATAGAAAGAAATATTTTTTGCTAGAGACACTTAAAATTTGCTAACAACTTGAATACTAAAGTCTGATAGTTTTAACTAACTAGATAGAATGCTGAAAATACATAAAATATCAAGAAATAAAACAAGAAGAATACTTGAAATGATAAATAAACTAACTATAAGAAAAATCATGAGTAGGAAGTAAATATATTAAACTCATGATAGGTCCAACCTCCCGTAAGCTCCTCATGGATTAAACTTGCACACACAGAGATGAGAAAATGTTGGAGTTGATTTTAGGGATTTACCTTAGTCAAACCCTCACTTTAGTGTTTCCACCACCACCAATAGCTAGATAGACAACATTGTAGAAATAGTGATAAAGAAAGCGACGAGACAAGATGTGCAATATGCAAAGACAAAAATATGCTCAATAAGAATGATAATTCTATGCAAGTAAAGGTGAAGCTGAGAGGAAGAGTGTCACTTTGAAGATTTGGGATGAATGTGAAAGAGTGATGTAGACCCTGATAACCTCCAATAGAAATGGTGTAGAATAGAAAGAAGGAGAGCTAGAATGGAGAGAATGAAAGAGTGAAGTATTAGAATGAGAAAGTGTGAGATCCAATAGAAAGAATGAAGTTGAATTAGGAAAAGAGAGAAAGAAATGGTCAAATTGCATGCTAAAGAGTCATTCTTGGGTGCTTCTATTATCGTAGGGGCATTACACTTCATACGATGGCAACAATATTATGTCCCAATGGCCTAGGAATTAAGAATATTGTCAAGACGTATGCACAACATGTAGATGTCTATGCAGTGTAAAAGTGTCCTAGATAAAAATCCCCCCACCAACAAAAAATGACAAGGTATGGACATGAATGAAAGCTAAGATGATGGGTTCTTCCATTATCGACTTATTAAGATAAAGTAAAGGGTGATGTTGTAGAAAATTGTAGAGGGGTAAAATTTTATGCCATAACAATATCAAACAATAATCCATGTCTACTATACATGATCATGTGGATTATTTGACACCATTTGGATCAAATAGATGGAACCACCTTAGCCACATAGGAAGTGATTCACTAATATATGGAGTTCATCAACTTTTAACTAGTAGGCCTTGTTGATAACTACTATATAAATATAATCTTTATACATAATTTAGGTAGGGAGTATTTTTTATCTCACAATGTAGAAGACATTGCTATAAGCCCACACCTCTAGCATTGTAAAATCACCTTTGACATGGTTTGTACCTCTTTAGATCATGTTAGCAAATTAGGTAAATGTTTTACCCACTTGATCAAGGAAAATATTAATCATATCAATTGCATGTTTTTCCTTCTCCTCGCCTACTTCTCCTATAAATATTTCATTTAATAAAAACCAAATAGACATAAAAATATCACTATTTGTGTTATTTCATAATATTGTTTCTACACACATGGTTTTCATCTAATTGATAGACTTAAAATATATCATATAAGGTCTCAAGCAAAATAACTTCAATTAAGAATCATGGTAGAGAATGAAAATTCATAATGGATCACCTTTGCAGTTAACCTCAAAATAAAGTAGCTCATTATCTACCAACCAATATGTTGTCCATTTATTTATCACCCAATGATACTCTTTTTGACATATGTCCCTTGTAAGATGAGTACTACAAGATAGATTATTAAATTAGGATTTGGATTTATTTTATATTACTTTCTAATGAGTGTCATTTATGATGAATGTCTTGGAGAAAAATTCATATTGAATCTAAAATTGAGAACCTAAGTACAAAAAAATAATGAAAGGCTTGTGGCCATCATAAATATTATAGAATCCTTGAAAATTGATTTCTCAAAGTTATCACCAATCACATATCTATTAGTTAATCCTCTATAATTATAGGTGTCCAAAAGGAAGATGTTGATGTAGCCACTATTAAACATGAAACATGAAACATATATATATATATATATATATTTCCAAGGCTTTTTAAATTCATTATAGCCTTAAACCTAGAGCCTTAATTTTTATGGGCTCAAACTATTGAGTAAAATTGAGTTCGTAAAATATTACATCTAAAAAGTAAATTTGCATAAACCTAGATGTTATCTAAGTATAAAATTGAGGGACCACACTAATTGACATAAGCCACAATCATGTTCTATATTAGCAAAATCCTAAACAAGGATCACACATCTATCTTAAACCCATTGTGGCCTCACCTCACAATCTTGAATGTCTTGAGTTTTAATGTCCATTATTGTGGGCCTTAATGAGTAGTAAATATGGTTGCCACATCATTGTTGCAAGGTCTCATCTTGTTTCTCCTTCAGCATGATCTAAAATGGTTAATCCCAATAGTGTTTGACAACTTGTAATTTTTAAACTATTATCATCATAGAAAATTATTTATCTAGAGTGTATATAGACAAATAATTTAGATTTTAAGAAACTTTCAAAACAAATCAGTCTACTTGTTAATAGACTAAAAAAAAAATTGATTTTATTAATCAAAATTCAACTTAAACCTTACTGTACAAGAACTTCCTAACACTTTAAATAGTAATTAATTTTTATTTTTTAATCCTCGTATATTTTAAATATAGAGAAACTTTGTTATTCTTAATGATTACTAAATACGTTATTTTCCATTAAGATGACCTCAATAAATAAACAATTAGATGCTTTAATATCAGATACTTCCCAATATCTATAGGGCTTGGTAAACCATACGTCTGTAATATGTTACTCTGAAGTTAAATATTAAAGTTGAATACAGAATTATTTCGACAGAATGTCTTCTTAATTATTATGGATAAATTATGAAGCGAAAATATTGTCCCTTATATTCTAACTATTTAAAGTTGAATCAAACTTCTATTCATGATCATATTACGTGATTTTCCATTTTGTAGATTGTACTTTTCGGTGAAGGATTTATCGTTCTAGTTGTGGTAGTTTAGTCTTGAAGACTTTTAGTATAGAATGTAGGCTGACTCAGAATGGAATATCAAGAAAGAGAGACGCTTATATTTCTGACTGGTTATCTTTTAAAAGAAATCAAGAATAGACTCTCTAACATTTAGGAAACTAATAAATTTGACTTGTAGTTGCATGTGATTCTGCGAGCAGCATCCTTTCCACAGAAACCAAATAATTAATTGGAAGATTGGACGCTGCTATCACAGAAATAAACTAAACTAAAATTAGTTGGCATCTCTTTAGGAATCATAAAAGATTTCCAAATTATTTTGTTTGTATGTTGGCCGTTTGTTCTCTCCCTTGATTTAAAAAACCAAAGCAGGCGGGAAAAAGGCATTCCATTGGACAAATGAAAAGAAATTTGATAGAATATTGTGGAATAAGACGAAGGATGAATACATACAGGTTAGAGTGCATGCAATTCGACGTGTGATGAAATTAGGCACAGTATGATGTCAAGAGGGACCAGCAGAGTATGTTTTAAATGCTTAAATGCACATTGTCTTATTCGATCTGATCTGCTGGAAACTCTGGACTTTTCTAAAGTAGATTCGGCTGTCAGCGTTATGGGGGTCAGTGGTCCGTGCAAGTGGGGGAGTTGATTTGATTTTGATGTTGAGATGGCGTGGAGCAGAGCTCAAAAGATAGACCAGTTTCTGGGTTCTCAAATTTCTTAAGCTATAAAAAATCTCTATATAGAGTCTACTAACAGTCATAAAGACTAGAGTGTGCTAGTGATCCCAAGATCTAATCTAATCACAGGAGGAGTACTCTCCGAATGGTTGTGCCGCCAGTCTCTGATTTCCAACCGGGTAGATGAACCATAGGTTTAGGAGAGCTGGAGTTGGACCCTAGTGGCAGCTGCCTATTCTTGTAGGATACCTTTTTTAATGATTCGATCTCTCCGTGGTTGTGCTACAGGGCTTAGATTATGATCTGGTTCTACAAGAACTTTACGTTTATGATAGTTAAAGTTATATCGATCAAAGAATAATGTCATCCGCTCCCTCAGCCTAGGCCATTGTTCTAATAGTATTCTTAAATTTCACAGTGAAAATATTATGCTTCTGATATTGGTTTTGTACGAGTGCTTCTCATATTACTTCGATGATTAGGAATATTGGGTTGTACTCTCTTAGTTAGCTGTTTTGAGAAATTCCCTCATTGTTTGCAGGTCATTTGTATACATCAATATATTTTCTCAATGTTTAGTTCTTGGTAGATTTTCTGCATCATATGTATTAGTCTCTGTGTGAGATTATTTGCCAAATACGGTATAACTTTAGCCTTATATTATACCTAGCAAAAGGATTTGCCTTCTCAAATTATCTATGTTCTTAAGAGCTAGGCAAGAATTTAACTCAAAACTTCTGTAAAGAACTTCATAAAGGCATCTCTGATTCATAAAATAGTCCGGTATTGAGCCCTTTAAAAAGGATTTCTGCTAGCATTTGAGCCCTTGTATTAGTGATGAGGAAAGGAGGTGGAAACGCAGATAGGAGGGGAACAAAGCATCCTATATATATAGGTGTGAGAAAGAGAAAGTGGGGACTGTGGGTGTCCGAAATAAGAGAGCCAAGGAAGGAGAAGAGGATATGGCTGGGTTCATTTCCCACACCAGAGATGGCAGCTCATGCACATGACGCTGCTGCTTTGGCCTTAAGAGGGGAGTCTGCCAATTTCAATTTCCCTGAGTCGATTCAATCCCTTCCTCGCCCTGCAACTTCCTCTGCAGAAGACATTCAGGCTGCTGCTTTCCAAGCTGCATATTCTTTTCAACAGCCAGAAGAGGAACAAGTACCCCATTTGAGCTCCAGGAGCAACAATGATGATGAAAGCAATGATCTCCTAGGTTTAGACCTCCTTTTCAACAATCCAAGTAATGAGGCTGAACCAGGTGATATTGCAGGACCTGATAACAACAATGAGGTGGTGGAGTCATGGCTGGACTGGCCAAACTTGCTAATGAACATTGCAGATGGAGTGCCAGTTGGGTCTTCTCTCCTCTTTCATAGCCAATTCTGTGGAGAACAGGAACAAGATCACCAGTTCATATCTCTTTGGGATTTCACATAAGCTATTGTGTAACTAATTATCATTATTAAGCAAAGGTTACTTTCGGCAGACCCTAACTATTATAGAATGGGAAGAAGCAATAAGGACCAGCATGGGCAGCTCAGGTTTTGAATGGATTGGTATGGTCTGCTTTATTATGTAAATAGGAGGAAAAAGTGTAGAAAATTTAAAAAGTATATATGAAACTCAAAATTACGCCTCCAGGCAGAATATTGTATGAAGTTGGCCTAATTGGATTGAAAAACTAGGAGTTCATTAATTTTACTAGGTATTTCCACCAATATGCGAAATGCAGAATGTAACATATTCACTTAAGAACTGTCCTCCCTGCTGTAAGAGTGTTCTTTTCCCAACTGTATATACATGTTTTCTTCCATTTGTTTCTAGGACACAATGAATCTTCAACGAACCATTCGGTTATTATTGCTCAAGTACGTTGTGTTAGCATTTTTATGGAGATGAATGCATATATAGATTCAGGAAACTGGATGCCTTAGTCTAAAGTATTCGAGGCCATCTTTTCCTTTGTTTCCTAGTGTCCTTTTTCTGGGTTTTTCTCACTACAGTCGTATAGTAACACTATTAAATGACCAGAACAAAATATTCAAACATATTTGTTTACTTTTGTCTACATATTTTTAGACTGTGGGGCAATTTGATTCAATTACCAATACTAATTTTATTAAGCATGCTCCGAAGCTGACAACAAAAGTCACGTGAACCTTTTTTCATTCTTTCCAAGCATGGCATTTGAATACATAAACAGGAGTTTACTAACTAAACATCTCAAAACTTATTGGCTATGTAATGTGTCTATATGGAAACAGGTTAAGCTACCGACAACGTTAAAACTGGCTATGTAGGCTTTTTCGGCCTGCCTATCTAAAGTACTTTGTCAATGAACGGAGTAAGAATGAAACCTTGGTATGTTCAATAATTTTGTCCATTTCTAATGAGAGAATTTCAATGTATTGTATTGATAGTAATAACTTAAATGATCGGCAAATACTGATTGGTCTAGTAATCTATTTGTAATTTAAACATATAAAATGAAAAACATAATAAGAAAATATAATTTTTTTTTATTTCACAAATGTGATCTTTTATATTGAAAGAATAAATATTGAGAGTATAAGAAAAATCAATGCATTTGATTATTTAGTAAAAAAAAATGACATTTGTTGATGTTATTATATAGTCATAGTGTATTATAATATGAAAGTTGGGAAACAATGCATATAGTTTTCTATTTATAATAGTGAATGAATTTGTCATTTGTGTGTAATGATGGTTCATAATGGCTCACAAGAGAATTGATATAGTGAATTGAAAGTAAACATGAGTATATATTTAAATTTACGCAATGTAATAAATATATATATTTTTAGATAAGGACCAAACTATAATGAATATGTGACACCACTTGAATAATAAACATTTATAAAATATGTTGCTTTGCATTCCTCATATAGTCTCTTCAACTTTAAAATATTTCTATCATTAAAAAATATTTGATAATATATGAAAACAAATATGATATAACTAAGAAAGTTAACTAATCAAAAATCAGTAAAGAACATCACACTAAGCAAAAGATACATTATGTTCACTCAATTAAATTTATATTTCAAAATAGGTTTAATTGATGTGTATCACAAAAATATATTACATGTAAATATCATAGCAATTAATTTAATCCAATAAGCTTGTTTATGGATTTAATAATTTGAAGGTTAATATAGAAGGATCTAACATGATTGACGAGGTTTCCCTAAAACCAGTTCATATTGACAAAACCTTCAAAAAAAAGTTGCAGTTAGAGATTTTGGTCCAATTATTGGTAGTCCATACTCACATGATTAAGTTGATTTTATTTATTATTCTACTCAAATAGACTATTCATGAATTCCCTCTCCTTTAATTAGAATTTGAATATAGCTCGAAATTGAGGATAGATATTTTAGTAATAAATTGACACTTCTATAAGGTTACATTTCTAAGTGTGAAAGATTAGATTAATGACATTGATAAAAATAATTAATAATATAAAATTAAGAATTTATACAATAGTCAAATTCAAGATGATTTGGTGATATCACTTAGGCCCTCTTGGGCACTTTTTTAATTAGGCCTTCTTGGGCACTTTTGTAATGTGGCCATCTTGGATACTTTTGTAATTACTTACTATTATTATTAATAAAATATGTTGGCTATTAGACTTTTGCCCAAAAAAAAAGATTTTATACAATAGTCAAATTGAAGATAATTTGGTGATATCAATTGAGTTAAACATAAAATTATATTGATTTGGATTAACAAGTGTAACAAACCAAATTTGTAAGATTTTTCTAGATATCACCCTTATCTAAATTTAGCTATCCCCTTTTAAATACCATTCATATACTAATTAATGGGTATGATTTGATTCTCCATATTTTAAACTAATTATTTAGCTATCTATAAGGACCGTTGAACATAAAAAGAACATTGTCCATGGTTAGTTATGTTTCTTTAAATTATATTGATATATTTAATAATAAGACTATTGTTTTCTTGATATAGGCATATCTTTTTACATAACATTGAACTATTACTAACATAAATATTATACTATAGAAAAAAATTGTCTTCCTAGGTTTGTAGAACTTTGCATCCTTCAATCCCATTTGATGAATTATTAGAGGCCCCAATCCCACTTGTAGATGTACCCTTGAATTGGTGAATCTTGAGACTCATAGAGCCTCTTGCAAACTCATCATTTTGAATGTGAATCTCCATAACCTTAGTGCCTCCTACAAATGAGGCATTTGGCCTATAAATCTATAAAACTCTAATCCTCCTTTTAAATATATTCTTTGGCATATGAATCCTCAAACCACTAACATATATAAGAAAACCTCCACCTATCACCATGACTATCTAGGGACACCATTAATGAGCCCAAATGAATAGGATAAATTAGAGGGAAATTTTCAAATTCATTTTGGCACATGTCAAAAAATAAAAGGATTTCATTATCTACATATAGGGGATGCAACTTCATTATTTTGTATCTTTTGTCATATTATGGATAAAGCCAATATTAGTTTTGAGCATGTGTATATTACTAAGGAAAATTCATTTTAATATTACATTTTTCTATGAGATTATGTTGATGGATTTTATATTGTATTCTAAATTATTTCTAGATGTGTGATGAATATAAAAATTCCTTAGATATAGGTGAAATTTAGTTTTTATGTGTGTAAATTTATTTTATTTGTTGTTGTTGCTAGTTTAAATAAAATTATTTCAAATTAATCTTCATTACGAGTATTTCATTTTCAATAAAAAATTATATAAAAGATGACTGAGAAAAGTAACTATTTTTTCCAATTTAAGCACATAACTTTGTTTAGATAATAATGGATATATTAAATAAAATATAAATTACAACAAACAAAATCTAGAATTTCATGATTATCTGGATTGCTCCATGATAATGTGGATGGGTTGACATAATAATAATGTAATTTATATTTTATTAAGCATGCCTAATTGGGTAGCATGAGGTTGCATGAGTACCCTCTTCCATTTAATCCATTGGAGGATGTTTCTTAAATAGAAAACCGACCATGAAAATGCATGCTTAGGATTTGATTGGAAGTCCAAGGATGAGTCTTAAATCTTATGATTGTCTAAGCTCTTCAAGTGACATGTAAAACTAATAGCTGAAGGTGAACCAATTGAGGATGAAAATTTCCTTAAAATGTATGGATCTTAGAAATCCAACCATGTAAAACAATAGTTGAAAGGAAAGTGGATGAACATTATTAAATTTAGGAATTGAATTTAAATATTTGAGTGTGTTGAATATTCACATATTTGGGAGCATGTTGAGATATGTGGGAAAATAAAGAGTGGATATACTTTTGGATTTCAATAATTGGTGAGAATTGAAAGGTGGTTTAGCATAAGGAAAATGGTTTAATTATTTGTAATTTGGATGAGATTAAGGGAATGAATTCTCTTAATTATCATCTATTTAATTAATAAAAAATATGCAAGACCAGGTCAATTAAGTAAAATTAATTTATTTCATTAAATAGTAGAAAATATTAGTTTGAATAATAAATAAAAACTTAAAAATAAGAAGATATTTTATGGCTCTAGAAATGGTGTTGCTACCTTCTACGTCATAGTTTAGGATTGTAGAAAAAAAATACTATAGTTTTTTATGTATGGTGGATGTTAACTTGGAGTCTAAGGGTTATGGAATTTAAATACCATGGCCGACTTAGGTAGAGAGCAATAATTAATTTACTAAGAATAGGCCTTCAACTCTTGCCTCCTATCCTATCTATAAATCATGCAAGGTTTATTTTGGTGGTCATTCAAATTGTGGCACAACGAAGGATGTTCATGTTACCTTAGCTCAGGAAACAATCGTTATCAATGCCTCATATAGGGATAGTTCAAGGCCTAAGGAGTACTTAGAGGGAAAATTAGATGGGAACAAATACCAAATAAATCTCTAAGAGCTCTATAATCATCTTGAATTTAAGAATTCCATTCAATGTTCTAGTAAGCCCATCCAAATAAATTTAGATGATGAAGTTAATAGGGATATATTTGAAAATGAAGATTTCTTCATATAATATTAGTTGATTGGTAGGTTAAACATTTAATGACCCAAAATTCTTGATTAGCACTTGTGGATCACCAAGTCTTGGAAACCTATTATGATTTAGATGAAATTAAAATTTATCCATGTGTAAGTGGTTTCTTTGTACTAGTGTTTAAAAGTATTGAGAATCAAAATACTATTCTCCACTCTCTTTTGGGTTGGGGAAAACATCTATTCATGATGAAATGGAAGCACTAGTCTTTCAACCCCTCAACTAAATCCTTTTTTGTAATGCCTGTTTTAGTGTGTCTTCCTATTTTACAACTCTAATTTTGGGTTGATTCATATTTTGAAGGTATTAGTAATTTCCTAGAAATTATTTTGGCTACTAATGATGATTCTTTTTATTATATGCACATAACCTTTGCTCACATACTAGTTGATCTAGATATGTCAAAATACCTTATAGTTGAAATATTTTTAATGATGTTCATGTAGAATTAAATTCATTTATTGGTTATATTTCACCCTTGCAGCTAAATCAATTACTTAGGTTGTGAGCTAGTTAGAGAGGTAGTTATCTCTCATTCCCTTATATAGATATCATTTGGTGAATATAATCAACATCAATTTGACCTACACTCTTCAGTAATTGGTTGATTAAATTATGCTATTTTTTCTTCTCAATTTCCTAGCTTCATTTTCACATGGTATCATAGGAATCTAAGTGAGATTGTAGGTTTGAAATTGAACTTTTGATTATTCAGTGACTTTGTGGGTTTAGAAATAGAAATAGTTCAATCTTTAGCTTCATGGAGTATTTTTTTGGCATCATGGAAGTAGTCAAGTTTTTACTAACACCTATAAGAAGGTAGTTTTTGAAGGGATTGAGCATCGTAAATTGTCAACCATGAAAATTTCACACTATTTTTCTACCCCTAAAGTTATTGGACCTAATTGAACACATAGTGTCCTAAATTATATATTGCGTGGCCCATTCAAATAATTTCCAAGAAATTGCAAGTGGAAAATCAATGCATTTATTTAGTATTTCTCCATTGACACCTTAAATTCCATAAAATAGGTCTCAGACACTAGTGCCTAGGGAATCTATGCGTCCCTATTTTTCCTCAAAAATAAAATATGTCGGTGTAAACATTTTATTATTTGAATTTCAAATGTCCAAAATTCGCTATTAAAAATCATATAGGAAGTCATTGGAGAAATTATTATCAAAAGTAGAATTTTAGAGATTTATTGTGCAAATTCAAGATCCAGACATCATGTCAAAGTGTGTATGAGTTAGCAAGACCCTTAGTCAAATCAAAGACTTAACTTCAAAAATATAATACGGTACCAAAAAAATATCATAAAGAAATCTAGGTCGGAAGTCACATGGCAAGAAGGAAATAATATAACCAAACATTAACCATTAGGATTGGTCTCTATCCCCAAAAAATGATAGAATTTACCAAAAAAAAGTGTGTATCAGTTTATTCATGTTTATGTTATCATTTTTTTTCTGAGATCTAACCCTTTTAGGTCATCAAGGAATTCAAGAAAGAAACACTAAAACCTTGAGTATATTTATATGACTTCAGTCCTCTAGGCAAGCCATTAGAGGGTAGTGAATTGTATTCCATTGCTGATTCATCATTCATTTGATCACTTAGCCCTATCGCTCATAAGGATAGGCTTTCTATCATTGAAATTTCCATTATGGAAGTGGAAACACTAACATAGGGTATGACAGGTAATGTTGGAGTACAATATCACTAGGGGGTTGAATCAGTGATCAAATAAACATAATCTCAAAAGCTTATTTGTAATGCCTCACCTTGCAACCCTAAAGGAAGTTGTAATTAACGACTTAAGTGAACCAATTTTTTTTTTATAAAGTGTAATAACATACACATTCACTTACTAATTAACAACAACCTCTAAGGCTACAAGGTTAGGATTACTTAAACCCACACATACATATTACATATAACCATAGCATTATAACCTTTATGAAATAAACATCATACATCATGAGAATACCACATAACATAATAAGATGAACATCCAAGATACAATCTCATAAACATTAACTTAATCCAATAGTTACATCACTCATTCCCAGAATGAAACAATAGTACAAAAGTATAACAATTACATAATCTAACCTCATAAACATAAGAGGGATAAAATGACTTATACAATCAGAAATATTACAATGCAAGAAAATTCAATAAGAACCGCGAGCTGTCCATCTGGATGTCTCACCTCCATGAGCTGAAGATCAAGGGGGACCCAATGGTTTTGGTGCATGTTCCACCCAACCATGTGGTACTCGAAGGCCCACCCCCCATGCTAGGAGATAGTAACAATGTAACAAGGACAAAGATCCACTACCTCTAACCAAAGGTAGACTCAAACTAACTCATACTGAAATAACCAAAACAAATACAATAAACAAGAACAACTCTCACATCATTGACATTGCTTCTAGACATAAAATAGACCAAGTATGTTTAGAGAACCATACACGTATACAAATACCAATCACCAAGGGAATCTCAAGAGCATACAACCTAAGAATCATAACCACTCCATTTCAAAGAGGAACAAATAATAGAACACACTCCAAACATCTTGGAGACAACAACCACCTAGTCCACTCCTTTCAAAGGAGGTGCAAAACATCCCCGTTCATTAAAATCGGGTAAAACTGAAAGGACATCATGCACTACCCAAGGAAAAAACAACTGGATGGCATAAAGATTCAACAACCCTTATCCTCTAAGTTCTTCTGAAAGACTTATAATTTAGGACTAACACTAGATCCCAAAACCCACAATGCAACTTGACTTCATAGCAACAAAAGCATTCAAGTCATAAATCGAATCTAATATTTGGATTTCCTAAATCCATATTCATTCAATAGGTAACACTAACAAGGTCAAAGACACACTTACAGGGTTAACTCAAATAATCATATACCCATATTTCTATTTCCATTATAAGAAATCTTAAACAATTTGAACTTACATCCCCTTACAAAATACAGAGAACTAGAACATTTAAGGCAATCACAAGAGCATTACTATTTTTGGATATACTAAATCCATATCTCCTTCATATTTCATCCACAATGAATTATTTGCTCTACTTGAAATATAATAAATTAAAATAGACATTTTCCTCATCAATATAAACAACTTCCTAATTTACCTTTAAATCGACACAAATCCATGCAAGTAAACTCTTTCCATTTCCTAACCAAATTTTACATCTCATTCAATTTTCTATTTACAACATTCAATCCCTTTAATATCATAAAATATTGTTTCTCTATCCATTTTCCCATATACACTAATCAAACCATTTTTAAATCTCTATTCAATAATATATTGCAGGCACCTTATTAAAAAGAAAAACAATAATGAATTTACACTTAACATATTTATATATGCTCCATTTTATATAGACACCAAATATATATATTAATGAATTTAATTATATATATCCTTTAATATTCCAATCACAACGATTAAATTGCTCTATGAAAATAAATAAAACATAATAAATATTTGCCTTTTCAAATATATTCATTTCCTAGATTTACTTCCAATACAACATAAACTATTGCCATTACTATATTCTATTTCTATCCAAAACCTATATCTTTTCAATTCTCTATTTAAAACATGCCATTTTATCAATGTATAAAAATAACTCTTGGCTTTTCTATTTAACCATGCATTCAGATTGTTTCCAATTAAATCTCATTAATTAAACAAACATTCAAATATAAATACTTCTACAATTCTTCAATATATTTAAATATCATTTTTCTTAACAATTCGACCATGCATTCAAAACCAACACAAGTACACATCTAATTGGATTTCTTTCGTTTTCTAGCTAGCTCATATAATTCAATCAATTTTCTATCTAAACATGAAATTTATTAAATATCTCTTTCCTTATCTTTAAAATCTCTATTCACAATAATATAAAACTATTTCTCTTTCAAAATAATTGAAATAGTTAAACAAATGTCATCAGTTTACAATTATAAGAGGTATTAATTCAATGTTTTCTTTAAAAACCAACTTAAGTCCTCTACAAGGAATTCTTTCAATTTTTCATTTAAATCAAGTAATTAATTCTATTTCAAATAAATATATTTTCTCTATAAATTTACCCTTATATATATATATATATTCAATTAAATCAAATTAATAATTGGACCTTTTACACATGAATTTAGATTCCACAATTAAATCTTAAACTATGCATTCTTTAAATCAGATATTTAACTCCTTCAATTAAACTTTAACATGTCATTTTAGAATAAACAATAATTTCCCCATACGTTTATAATTTTATTTCCACTAATCTAATAAACAAATTTTATTTAAAATAATATAAATAAATATAATACTTTAATTTTATAAATTATAATATAAAATATTATTAAATAATATTTTAATATTATAATAACAATACATAAAATATTAATATTTGTAAATATCAATTTATTATTATTTTATTATCAGAGCAGCCATGGGAAAATAACTTAATAGTAATCTCATGTTTCAAGTAAAACTCAAAAACTATGATCTGGGTATTTGCGATTTGTTTGTAGGGATAAGAAAATTCTAAGGCGCAAAAACCCTTTAAATTTCCTGACAACCCAGTTTGTGAAAGTGGAGTTATATGCGATGCAACCAGACCATTTTACCTTGAAAAATATAACTACCCTGCAGATTTTAAAATCTGATTTTTTAATAATAAATAGAGGGTTTCATTTTCTAAAAACATTCTAAAAACATTGCTCAATCTCTATGTTTGAATCCAAAAACAAAATAATCGATTTCCTCAAACAAATTAAATTCAACTGAGGTTTTAACAATTTTCACTCAAGAATTTTCACAAAACAAAAACTGCAAATTTATTTGAAGTTTTTCTTCTAATAACAAATTTATTTTCTAAAACAGATTGAACAAACAAATCTTTAATCACTACTATTTTAAAAACAATCAAGAACAATAAAAACACAGAAGAAAACCTGGTTCAAGAAGCTACAGGAAGAGATGAATTTCTGCTACAAGCCTCCAAAGATTTCCTGAATTTTCTTCAATCATCCAATGAATCCAATCCAAAACCCAACAAATGCAAACAATCTTTCCTCCAATCAATTCTACAATCAAACTTTCTTCAAACCCTTCCTTTGTGCAAATTTTTCCAAAATTTCTTCATTGCTGTAAAAATGATTTTTTCTAAAAAAATTTCTCCCTAAAATTAAAACATGCATTCTTATAAATCAAAAATACCTAATACAACCCTAATTCACATTACATGCAAATTAGATATTTCTATTTCAATTTCAATTTCAATTTCAATTTTTACAACCCTAATTCACATTGCTTGCAAATTAGATATTACTTTCAATTTCAATTTTCGAGAAACCCACTTTCAATTTAAAATGCAATTTCAAATAATAAATTAATTTCCAAAGTTGAAACTCATTTCCCAAGTAAACATTTAATTACAATTTCTAATTTAATTCCCACACGTTGAAATTAAATTCCAAAATTAATTTTAATTCTTTTATTTCCTTTCATTTTCTTACATCACGTTTAATTAATTAATTTAATTATTTAATCACTAAATTCAACCCCCTTGGATTAAATTTAATTAATTAAATAAATTAAACATAATTAATTAATTTAAATATAAAATTTTATCCACATTGCATAATTTAAATTAAATAACCATCAACATGATTTAAATGCAATTATTCTAAATATCTATTTCCAAATCAAGAATCATTCAGAATTAAATAATATTAAAGCGAGACCGACAATGACTTGACACACACGACTGACGACACACTAAGGCTAGGGTGTAAACTTGACACATGTTACCTAGCTACTATCTCCTATTCAACTTAACCGTTGGATCGACACGCTCAAACTTGTGAACCCAGGTGGAGTCGATGTCATGTACCTACAATCCTGCAATGAAATAAACAACATCATACAATATATCCAGCATATAATACACACCGTGAAGAAGGAATTACGGATTCGCAGGGCGCTCGCAAGCGAGTGATGCGAACCCGTCTTCTTCACCAATACACTCATCGAAACTGACACTTCCATCATAATCCAATAATCTCATAATAACATCTCATGTTAGCTTTACAACATCATTAATCCATTAAAACATGAGAAACACTAATTAGGTCAACACATCACACAATAATAGTTGTCGCTCAATAGTAGTGAACAAAACATGATAACAAAATGTATCCAGTATCAAAGTAACTACAACCAAACATAACATAAAGCAAACCGAGTAAGGAGCAAAACAGAGGGGTATTACATTATTTCCCTTGACTACACAAAGGTTTTGGATATGTACTTCATGAAAGAATACAAAGATATGTAAATTATAAAATCACATGTGAATCAAGAATATTGAATCAATAACACATCAACACACCATCCAGGAGACATGAGACACAAAGTTTGTGAGTGGAAAAACCCTAAAAGGGTGAAAAAAACCACTCTTCATAAAAACTTTACTAGGCTTCACTAGCCAAAACCTCACTGTTTACAGATTGTGTGTCTCATTGACAACACAACAAGCCTCATTGGTTGAATATCATACCTCACTAGAAAAAAAAAGATGATAGGAGCACCCACTCCTTATCACTCCAACAGTCCAACTCCAAGGTCTCACTGACCAATCTCCAATCCTAATTACATTTAGTGTGCACCAACTCACTGAGAGCACAAACTCTCCTTTGAAGCACCAATTCCGAAAACATTGAATAACCAACTCCAACGGTTGAAGCACCAAATCCAAACTTTGAATAGAAGAAAAAATATATTATAGAGGGTTTTTATGTTTCTCTCCAATTCACTACTCAAATACCATTCTTGCACATTGTCATATCACATATAGTCAACAAGACTTTAAGCCCTAACAATTTTTTTTGCATAATCTTGTTTTGACGAAAGAAAGAACCTCATATCAACATGTTGAGTGCACAATTTAGTATAATTCATCTATTCATCACCTTAAGTATTAGACTCATTTCATTTCAAGACATTTCACTCACTAAATTCAAGAGAACATGCAATTCTAAACTCACTATTCTTGAATAGGTAATCCTTCATTCTTTAGAAAACATTCTTTTCTTAGAAGCTTAATCACTAATCATGTTATAGTGATATTTTAGTAATTTTTAAACTATGCGTTGAATACATTGGATACCAAAAGATTTTTTTTCTAAATTCCAAATATTTTCACACAATTCAATGCTCATACTATCCTTAACAAACATTGTAGAATCTACATACATAAATCACTATAATAATCTTGCATAAGTAAATCAAAAAATAGTGTTTTACATAATTTATTTCCTCATCCTCTGGTGTGTCTCTCACTACAAAAATGGAAACATCTATCTATTTAATTTTCTCATTCTCAGACTATTCTAATATTAGAACTCATATCAAATTCAATAAGGTTCAAAATATAAGCGTTTTCTTTTTCACAAAAAAGTTGTTCTCCTCAACACACACACTCCAAAATTCACTCCATACAAAAGAAAAAATCACCCAGCTGATTTGGCACCAAAAATACATAAAACACCCACAATTGTTCACCTTCAAAACGAAAATAGCTAGTGATATTCAAACTCCCTTTAAAACTCTATCCACAGGAAATAACTATTGAGAAAATTAAATGTGAGCCCTCAATATACTTTTACCACGAGAGACAAGTTTAAATAGAAATAGTTGATTCTTAAATGAGCAATTTTCACAAGGATCTTAACCTGCTCGACAAGTTTTTTCATAAGAGGGAACCGGTTAAAAGAATGTTTTGAAAACCTTCGGCAAGTCACTTACAGTATAGATAACTGATGACTATAAGTCACTTTCAAAATACAAGAAAAAGTAAACTTGCTTTAAACACCCTTACAACACAAGACACCCTAGAATTTTAAAATGATGTAAAGTCTTAAGGTTTTAGAGAATCAGATTTTTATGAAATATTTACCAACCCCATATGATAAGTAGACTTTTATGTGATTTTTTTATGCCTTTACCAAGTTGTTGAGATATTGAATATATGGGAAAGAACCACATTCATGAATTATCAATGAAACATTCAAATATTTGCTTAATACATTGATAAGAATCATACCTTTAAGACCTATAAAACAACCTCATGCTTTGATTCCCTGATACTTTGCTCTGTAGCTTTTCTCTTTGGAACCTTAAAGCTTTGATTGCTTGAATAACTTTGCAAATTTCTTGAATGACTTGACAAAATTCAAAACTGCTTGAATAACTTGGAAAATTTCTTGAATGGATTGACAGAATGAAACCCTTAATTCTTTGATTCTATACCTTGATGAAATGGTTGTGAAGCACCTTAATGAATGACTTGACCACGGAGAACATCAACCACTACTAATGGCAAACCATCAGTGACTTTGATATCAATGATAAATCAATTTGTGACATGGACTAACCGCCTCCTATGGATTCGTTAACTCTAGTGGTTGTATCAGGCATTAATAGGTTGATCTTTTGGTGCAATGAAAACCATGGGGCCAACAATTGGTATCAGAGCCAAAGGTGTCAAGTTCGAATCCCCTTGGGTAACGTTGAGGGGGAGATTTTTGGCATATGGTCAGTTCTCCCCTTGGGATTTGTGACATGGACTAACAACCTTGCGTGGATCTGTTAACTTTGGTGGTTGTATCAAGAATTAACACGTCAGTCTTTTGGTGCAATGGGAACCGTGGGATGAACAATTGGTATCAGAGCCAAAGGTACCAAGTTTGAATCCCCTTGGGTAATGCTGAGGGGGAGATTGTTAAAATATGGTCATCGCTCCCCTTAGGATTCTTGACATGGACTAACTTCCTCCTATGGATCTATTAACTTTGGAAATTCTATTGGGCATTAATAGTTCAATCTTTTGGTGCGACAACAACCGTGTGGCCAATAGGTTAGCCTCTAAATGGAACAACCATTCCTCGCTATTTGAATATGGAAGTTTCAAGTCTAAGGAGGATTGGAAGAAGTTTGAAGATCAATTATTCATTGTTGCAATCAAACCCTACATCTTGAAAATTCATAGAAACTCACTTACAAAATTACCTTGAAAAGCTTCGACTGTGCAAAAAGTGGGAAACAAAAGCTCTAATCTGGCTCTAAAGGACTATGAAAACACATTTGAATTTTCTCAACAATGAAATTTGAACCCCCATCAAAAAATTACTCCAAAATCAAGGTCAAATTTATACCACAGGTGCACAGTGTCCTAATCAGTCTATTTCTGAAGTCCAAACTTGTCTGTGATATCTCAAATCTATTGTTTTGCATCAAAATAGTCATTTGCATCACTAGGCTAGTTAGATAATTGAATTTCAATCCCAAATTCATTCTAAGCTTGTTCAAGGGTAGGTTGACTCACCTTTTAGGTTGTAAGTCAATCCTATATCTTTTCCAAATCCATCAAACCCTTGTTACCTCAAATCTTAAATGAAATGTTGTGGAAAAGCCATACCATTGAATTCCTACAATGAAGCTCTAGGGTTTCACTTTTCCTATATTTCATTTTGGTGAACTTGACTTGTTAACATTATATACCCTCTAAAATCTAAAGTAATTAATCCTATATCTAGGATTACCATTGCATTATATTGCATTTTTCACTTAGACATTCATTTTTGCATCATAGAAGGCATAAATATTCAAAAAATTGCATATCATATTGCATCATAGGTTGCAATACGGTTAATTTTAGTCATTAAAACTTATATCTAAGTTCCAATTTCATTTATAAATCTGCAATATGTCATTTAAATTTAAAATCAAACTTGAAATTATTAATTGCATTGATTTAGGTACTTTGCATTTAGCTCAAAAAGTGAAAATTTGCATTGTTTTTTTTCAAAAAGGCATCAAAATCATCATTTTCATATTCTAGCATATTAGAATCATTCAAATATTAAATCTTAGATTTTGAAATTGCATTTAAAATTGTCTTTTATTGCTTGACAATTTTACAAATTATTGCAAAGTTGTATTGTGATTTACATAATCATAAACTAGGAAAATTCTAGAAAACTATTCAATGCCACACCTATATGCACATAGAAATAAGAACTTCAAATAGTATTGTACACATTGAAATTTTTAATTTTACAAAAATCTATGTAGGACATAGTCACCCTAGGCACCCTTATCCACCTAAACTAAGCCCAAATTTGTTGTGCATAATATTGTGTCCAATATCTACCTAGATCTTGCATCAATTTCTGAGTATCAATCCTATAACCATCTATTTTGCTAAAAAAAACTATGTTGATCCATAGGATAGAACATAATTTTCTCATTGCAAAATTATTAAGTGGTCATAATTCATGTTCTATTGTCAGATCTTGTTAATAATTTCAAAGAAGTTTTAATACAAGCATGTGAAAATGAGTTTTTTTCTCCTCTTCTGTTATTTTCATTGATCCATCTCCCACTATCTCTCCTATGTGTGAGGTTAGCTTGGTGCAAGATAATGCAATCATTAAAAATCATATCAATCATGTGTGTTCTTATCCTAATATGTCACCTACTTGTAAAGAAGGTACCTTGGTGTTAGAAGATCCAATTATTGTGCATCATGATAATCTTGTTTGTTTCTCTCCCCATACATCTCTTGCTTGGGAAGATATTGTTGAACAATATGATTAAATCATTGATACATTTTTTGTCCAAAAATAATAAGATAGATTATATAGATGAAGATGTTATGTTCTCATTGAATCCCCCATCGATAGAAGATCATCAACAAGGGATTCACTTAGTTGAAGTTATGAAATCAAAATTGGCTATTAGATCTCCTTTAATTATTTTACCTCCTAAAATCACTCTAATTATTGGACCTCTTAAGTCACCTCTCATTATACAACCTCCTAATCCTGATGGCCATATCCTAAAATTTACAAAACAACTCACTAGTAATCATGTGTCACAACATCCAAGCTATCACATAGTTACTCACACATATAACATTAGAAACAATAAAGAAACATAAAAATGATAACTCCACCCCATCACCTCAACCATACCTCCCACCTACACTTAACATTTGGCAATGCAGTGGTAAACAATATGATCTTTTTGAGAAACTTTATAACACTCTTTCTAAGGTCTCATTGTGAGATTTCATTCAAACATCACATGTTTATCATGGAATACTTTGAAATTATTTACAAAAAAATGTTTTCCTTACTAGTGTGCAACCAAATGATGTGGCATCTTTCTAGAAGAGTATGAATTCAGCTAGAATGCATATTGACTTTCATCAAAGTGAGTTACCCATTTTGGAGACACAAAAACAAAATAATTCCTTGATGATAATTTTTTTTATTAATAAGAATGGGATTAGGTATACCCTTATTGAAAATGGTTCATTTATTAATGTTTGTATCATTAATCTTTTGGAAAAAATTGGAGAAGTGACTAAAATTCACCTAACTACTTTATTTATCCATGGTTTTGAAAATGTTGGAAAAAACTTCTTGGTATAATCATATTACCCATTAAAGTTGGTCATATTGTGTTACAAACTCCCATCTATGTCATGCCTTATGATATTTAATATAATCATCTCTTGGGTAGACATTGGATTCATGAGATGAAAGGAGTTCACTTGATGCTTCATTTTTTAGTGAAATACACATAACAATGAGGTTTACATGATAAAAATTTGATCCCAAATCTAAAAACTGTTTACAAATTGAAATAGGACTGAAGAGAAATTTTATAACATTGATACCAACTTCAAAGTGGAAATTTTAGTAATTGAGGACAAATACGAGTGTCTTTTATCTATGATTTTTTTTGGGATGATGATTGGGGGTCCTTATATTTCATACTTGCATTCGTGAGGAAATAAAATATTACATAATCAAAACTAGAAAAAGAGAAAGAAGTGACAATGGTATCTACCCCAATCTATCACTGAATCATAATAAAAAATCAACTTCAAAACTTCTAGTAAGGAGGAAAAAAAATTACACATCCACTTATGATGTAGCTGATTATGAGAAACCACCTTCCTTGAATGAAACACAATCCATTTATGGAAGAGGTTATGAACTTTTGAAATAATTTTTCTATAATGGAAAAGGATGTGGTATAAAAGAACAAGGTATCCATGTTCTCGTAAACCTCAACACACAAGAAAAAAAGAAGGGGCCTTGGTTGTTATCCTTCAAAATTTATGAAAGAATTAAAAATACCTTCACTTATTCAAGTAATATTCTCCCACAATAAATAGCACTAGTTGATGCTCCTTGCCATGTGGTAGTTCTAGTATCACACAATGCTCACTACCATGCATGGAGGTATAACTTATTTTTAATAAAATAACATTTCACCTTTCAAGGAGTAGCTCATGATCATCCATCTTGGCTCATCTTTGTCCCTACACTTGGGGGAAAGGAGTTAGGTAGCCTTGTTTTTGACACATTATTTCTAGCAAGGGATCCCTTGGTATCTCCTTAAAACATTAGTGTAGAAAACACACTAACATTTTATGGGAGCCATATAGACCCTAACTCATTATCTAAATAGGAAATTATCCCTTTTTAGTGATGATAGCATACATCTCCTAGAAAGTGTAGTGTCGCCTTAAGGCTTGGTGTCCCCTAGTGGTGTGACTTTCCTTGGCATACAATGTAAACTTTGGTGGTAATACTATGACTAGTATTCCTTAAGATGTGATCTTTTGATTCCATGAATTTTCTTCTCTTAGTGGTTATTTCATGTTCGATATTCCGTAAGACATTGAAACAAAGAAAAATGGGGTGTGTTATCCAGGATGGATTAACCAAATGGATAAACCTATCTTTCTAATTTCATTCAATTATGATGGTTATAATGTGTAAGTGAGAATAAAAAATCAAACCTAACCAATATGGAAATCAAAAGGAAATTTTTAAGAGCATCAAATGTTGTGTATCTATTGCAAAATGTGGTTTTTCTAGCCTCACTGAGGACTGATTCGTTGTTTGGCCAATGGGTCCTAGCTAGGGTTCTAGAAAATCAATTTTTGGGGTTTGTTCTTCAATGTCTTCTCTCCTAGGTTCTAGTCAGAGACTGTCAAAAACAAAAAAATAAATCCCGTAGCTCAATTTTTCTAATTTGATAACTTTCTTAGCAACTTTGAAAACTTTTCTCTCCAATTGATCTTCAACATAAAACCTACAATCACACATCAAAGAGGAGAAAAATGTTGTTTGTTAGAGAATAGGGGTTTTACTTGGTCAAACCTTGAATTGAAACAATGCATAAAGGAATATAATGAATGAACAAAGTAATGTCAAAACTCACACCTAAATTGAAACCATGGAGTAAAAATCATCAATCTAGCATGAAGTGGCCTCAATGAATGTAGATATTGATATTGAATCTTGATGTGAAATAATGTTTGAATTAGATCTTCAATGCTACATCAACACATTAGCTCAACAACATGCATGATGCAGAATGCATAATTTGACATGATGAAATGACTCTTGATTGTTGCAATAATCTGCTAGAAATCCATGTTTGAATGCCTTCTTAAATGTTCTTGAATAATCTATAATGATCTTGTGAAAATCACATGATATCATGAAATTTTTAGGTGAAAACATAGTGAAATAACCTTGTATTTATACATAGCTTATCATTAAATCTCAAAATTAAAATATCACAAGATGTCATCAGATCTAGGATTTTAAATAATTAATATCCCACCAAAAACATATCCCAAGGAGGGGTCCTAGGTTCAAGTGAGGACCCATTTTCCATAGGGTGAATGAGTCCTAGCACACTTAACTAGGACACACTTCAAGGGATGTTAAATGTTATGTAAAATTACCATCCTAGGACCTAGTGAGTACCCATTCACCAATGGGTCCTAGGTCACTAACCTAGGACACACTGCTTGTAAAATTAAGTGGTGTAATATCATCTATGAATGTCAAGATTTATCCCTCAAAATCTGTGATTAATTATGCTTGGATTTGAATTAAAGGGGCCAATTAATGCAAATTAAACCTGAATCAATTAATAAGGCCCTAGATTAGTGTGAAAGTATAAAGATACACTTTAAAACACCCTATATAAGGTACAATGAAGTCCATTTAGTTGAAAAGTTCCCTAAACTTAATGTGAACGTGTAAAACACATTACAACACAAAAACAAGGCACAATTTAGCTCATTTTAATATTAATTCTTCCCAAATTAAGTGTGAGAAAGGGATACTTTTTTGACACTACATTTAGCCCCCACTTTAGTGAGAGTATGAACCCAGGTTAAAATCACACTAAAGTACAGATTCAAGACACTTATGTATACAGCAATGACAAAGATACTCAATTATACACTATCAAATACCAAGAAGATCAAGCCTAGATTATCCAATGTGATGTGGAACACATCTAGACTATCGGTTTTGCACTCACTCTAGGGTAGTGGAACCTCAAGTCATCCATAGGTGAGTATCCCTAAAAAATAAAGGAAGGTGGCTTAGTTATAAATTCATGCCTCTATGTCAGCTCTCACTATACTTACCGTACCAAAGCTATCCATATGATAACTCTGATAGGGAACCATTCACATTCTTTCTTCGTGCTTAAAAAGTTGTGTTGTAATAAACACCCATGCACATGGCAAGGTTCCACAAGAATGAAAGGTGTGTTATGGTAGGTGGTGTTGAATTAGGGTTTCAAGATTCACAAAATCAACAAGTTTTTTTATGCCAAACACTTATAAAAAATAATGCTAGTACAGGTTTTTGTTCAAGGAGATTTTTCTTCATTCATGTAAGGACTTATTCTTAGGGATAATTTTGCCTAATGTCTCCAAGAGATGACGAGTGAAGAGTAAAATTTTCACCTTAGGGAATGAAGTGTGTTGCATCAAGCCACTAAGAGGAAAGTCATACGCTAAGAAATATCACACTCTTGGAGGACATCAAACCCAATGACACCACCAAGAAAAGGAAACATCACAAGAAAAAAAATTTCACACCATGAAACATTCAAAATGTCGAAACATATCATTGATGTATGCCCCCACTTTGAATCGGTTCTTAACGCCATTGTTGTATTCCTATGATATGAGAGATTTCCTTAGAAAACCCTATTCCAAGTCATATGTTTCCGAAATAAAGCTATGCCATGAAAAAGGAGGGAGGGGTTTCTCCCAAAAAGACATAAGGGATCTATAGATTTAGGGTCAGTATATCTTTTCTACAATGTTGTCATAGAGCTCATAAATACTCATATTCCCAAAATACTTATAGAATTGGAAGAATGACACAAAGAGATAAAACAAAAAGAAAAATCCTTTCGGGACAACATGGAAGAGACCTAAATGTCTTGATTCCTTGCATCATCCCCAAAAGGAAAAAACAAGACAAG
Organism: Sequoiadendron giganteum; assembly: GCA_007115665.2. Lineage (NCBI taxonomy): Eukaryota > Viridiplantae > Streptophyta > Pinopsida > Cupressales > Cupressaceae > Sequoiadendron > Sequoiadendron giganteum. Next base: position 171,877,853 of record CM021101.1, on the reverse strand, counting down.
TGAAAAGGATAAAATGCTTATGACGTATAGAAGAATGTAGATACATATAGAGAAATGCACAAAAAAAGAGAGAGATAAATAAAATGAAACAAGATGAGGGATCATATTACGCACATGCAATGACATAAGGAAACATGAAAAATAGAGCAAAACACTAGTAAGAAACATGTGAGTTGACCTATAGTAGGTCTTCTGGATCCCAATCTTGATCGATATATATGGAAGATGTAAAAATATTCAAAGGGGAAACATCAAGTGTCAAACTAGGACACATACCAAGGTCAACACTCTTTTTATGAAATTTTCCATGTAAGCTCATAGAAGAGGAAAAACAATGAATTCAACTCATTATTCACTTGTTCATCAATCTTTGTAATATCAATGTCATCATGTGAATTAATCACAATAAGGGGCCAAATGATAATCTATCTAGAAGGTTCTTGTTTACATTTTGGTGAAGGTATAGAATCATCATGCATTACTTCAGGTAAGTTTGAATTTTGATTTTATGTGTTGTTCTTTTCTTCTTTAGTTTGTAACATACAAGAAACAACACAATTTATACATCTACCCTCTCTAGCATTTCGGTTTTGTTTCAATCTATTGTCAATTTGTGTTTGTGTAGGATTGGTTTTGTCAATCATATGCTTCTTCTCTTCTCTTAGGGGAGGAATGGAAGGAACCGTAGGAGGTTGTTCAACCACTTTCTCTTTAGCTTTATAAACTTGTTTGAATTTAGCAAGAATAACAAGATTGTTGTGGTTATCTCATGGTCTCTTATAGGAAATGGTAGGAGGATTTATCATAGGTTGCTCTTGGACATTTGGAAGGTATTTTTTCTCAATCATTGGTTCATCAATGATAGGTGTCTCAATCATGAGTTGAGACATGTTTCTAAGGGATAATTTTTCTATGCTCTTTGCCTTAAAAATTTGATATGCTTTGAAAAATTAGTCTTCACAAGATCTAATAGGTTCAATAGGCTCAGGCTAAAATAAATCCAATGAAAATTTCCCTCAGGAAGACATAGGATTAAAGCCATTATGATGCACAATAAATATTTCATAGACAAAAGGAATTTTTAAACATTTATGCAAAATGGATGGGATTAAATTCATGGAGCGAAGCCATGGGTAGCCTAACTTCACAAATGAGGTACTTAATGTTTCCATTCTAACTTTTAAAGGGCGATATATTGAGCCTGCCGTAGGACATGAAAAACCATTATGTATTTTGATTCACGCTTTTGGTTTGTCATATGTATCTTGATCGAGTTTATAGACAAATAGGAATTCTTCAGTAATAAAGTTCTCTACAAAAATGAGATAAATTAATATCCCATCAGTAGGCTTGTCATTGATTCTTCTAGCTATGTAAAGAGGACCATTGGGTGTATGTTTATGTATGTCTTTTTGTGAGAAAGAAATATCAAGAGGCATTTTGGTTGAGCCCTTATGAGGTTTAGCTTCAATAAATGCCACTATTTAAGCTAATTCATCTATATTTTCATCTTTTATGTTTTCATCATCCATTTCAACATTCATCACCTCATTCTTTGTTTGACTAGCTTTGAAAAATGAAATGATATATTTTGGCATGTGATTTGTAAAGATTTGTGAGTTTTAGTTAGGAGCTATAGACTTATTACCTTGTTGGTTCACATCTCCAATTAGAAGATTATTAGAATCAATGAGGTATTGCACAAGATGTTTAAGATTCTTACAATATTTTGTATCATTTCTATTTTTTTAGTGATAGTGGCTATAAGAATTTGGTCTAAATCATGCAGGCAATGGCTTATTAGGATCAAGAACTCTAAGAGGAGGTAGATAAAGTATATTCTTTTCTACGAGCTGCAACATGATATTATGAAGGGTATTGGGTAGAGGAGTAAATTTTCTATTCTTATCCCCAAAGGAAAAAATATTTGTTGTCTTTATAGTCACCACATGGTTATCAAGTTGTTGATTTGGTTGAGGAGAACTAAGTTATAGAAATCCCTATTCTATATCTTGAAAGGTTGGTAACTATTTTCAGTTGCAGATTTAGACTTTTCATGTTGGCTAGGAGGATTGTTTACATCACAACTATAAGCCATATTGTAATAATTGTGAAGGGTTGTATATAATTATGTGAAGGAAGGCAGTTTCAACATATCTAGCTTAGTTTTAATTTTCTTTTATAAAATGGAAATATTTTATATTGGTGGTTGTTATTACACCAAAAGATCAACCTGTTAAAGCTCGATACAATTTCCAGATTTATACAAGATCCACAGTAGGTGATTAATCCATGTCACAAACCCAAGCATTGTGCTACACAGAGGAGACCAAGGGACACACCATCTTGCAAAAATCACCCCCAATGTAAGTGACAGGTTAAAATATATAACCTTAGCTTGGATACCAATTGTTACATTGGTGGTTGTCGTTGCACCAAAAGATCAACTTGTTAATGCTTGATACAACTACCAAATTTATACAAGATCACATGAGGTGGTTAAGCCATGTCACAAACCCAAGAACTATGTTGCATAGAGGAGACCAAGGGACACACTATATTACGACACAATAAAAATCCATTGAAGGATGACATTGGGAATCTTAATGTTTATTTGTGAATAAAGCATTTGATATCTCATTGTGAAATCAATCACTTTCTCGTCGTCCTTTTTCTTGCATGTCATTAAATCAGCTAGGGCCATCTTGGGACCCATGCGAATTTGGAAGTGGTTGTAAAAGAAATCAATAAGATTGTTGAATGAGTTGATCAAGTTATTTGGTAAAGAGAAAAACCACTCTAAAGTACTATCCTTCAATGACCTAGGGAATTGTTTTTCCAAGAGATTATCTTCAAATATGAAATCACAACATAGGGTTATATAAGTGAAAACATGGCTAACACAATCTCCTTTCCCACCATATTTCTTAAATCTAGAAACTTCTATTGTTGAACACCTGAAATACTAAGAGGGGCATGAATCAATATTCCATAAAACCACAATAAAATCCATCTTATCATTATCACAATCATGACTTAATCAGCAAGAAAGAACATAAAAAAAATCAATGTAACCATACACATGAACAGTATTGATCATCAAAGCTTGCACCTCTTCGAAAATCTTATGGGAAATTCAGTGAGTGGGGGACCAATTTGCACCTTACTGAATACCTCTGAGATTTTTATAGAAACCTATGTCTTAAATGAGTTTGGGGAAAAGGTAGAAATAAATGTAAACATAAAACATGAAAGTGGTAATGCGCCAACACTTTTACAACATCTCAAAACCTCAAGTTCTTTTAAATGAATGATATAGTAGACAAAAAATGCCACAACCCTTCATTGTTGGGAAGAGAATGAATAGTAGAGGCTAAATACACACATAGTGCAGTCATTCAATCTACCCATAGGAAGTGTTCATTAAGATCCAATCAAGCATAGAAGTTTCAAGAGTTAAGAGAGAACATTCGAAAGCCACATTATAAACTCTTCCTCTTAATACAACATAACACAAAGAAATAATAAACTTTAAAGAAAAAATAGAAGTCTAATGACATAATCCAGTTTCTACAGGTTATCAATTTATCATGTAAACATACAACATGGAAATAAAACAATCAAACTATTTAGATTTAGCTAGACACAGTGTTCTATTCAGGATGAAGATATAAAGAAGGAAACATTGACAGCTCGACCAAATCATACACAGTTTCAAATATTTCTCCCAGATAGTTCATACTTCAAATGTTAAATGAACTTTAAAATAGAGGCCAAATTCCAACCCGACAATAGTTTGAGTTAAAATAGATATAACATTCTAGAGTGAAGTAGTGTTTAACTAAATTTAATAAAAATACTTGCTATAACTATGGAAAACTAAACAACTTCTTTCCAAAATGGAAAACTTTAGGAACCCTTTTCTTTTGTTGCCACCTCAAATTTATAGCTACAAAGGAGAGAGAAATATCACCTCCACCCATAAGTAATTACTGCCAGATGTTTGCTCCTGATAGCTCATAATCTGATCATAGATCTTTAATTAGGTCACAAAAATCCTTGCTAATCAATTCTTTATTGTTACATTAATATCCCTTTGATATTTAACAATATTTCCCTCCATAAATGCTTGGATCCCAAAAAACAACCTAGAAAAAGTCTTGTTGACCAATAAGGTGGCTTGGAAACACCGACTCAACTCCTTCTCTTGAAAACCAAATAAAATTATGCTCCAAAAAAGTTCAAAGAGAAAGCTTCTTGAAGCACAACTTTCTTGTAGTGAAGAGATGACATGTCGAATAGGCAAATATTCTCAGATTTGTGAAAATCATTTTTGAGAAATCTTTCACCATGCTAACACGTGGCCTAAATTTCTCTTGAAAGGAAGGCGATAATAAAAATGAATGTAGCCACCACGTGGCACATTGCATGCCTTTCAGAACCAAAACTTCTTTTGCATGTGAATCCTCCTGATGCCAAAAAAAGTAAAAATCTACAAATAAAAAGACTAAGGAAATATTTTCTTCACAGTTTTGGTGACTCATAGGGGGCCTTCACTTGTGGAGGCAGGAACCTAGACCTCTGGAAATTCTTGGAGTTTGAGGAAAGAAGAATGTTGCATCTCCCAATCCGCATCAGTTGGTTGGACACAACTATAAATGACCTTGTATGCGTGATGTAGCTTGAAGACTTCTCTAAGGGAAAAAAATACCAATCTTGCTAAAACAACTCCCAAGTGATAATAGAGATAGGAAAGAAAAATAATCTCACACTTGACGTCATCAAAATTGGGTGTTGTGCTTGAACCTGGGAGTTTTGTAGAAGTTCAGACCTTATGTCAGATTTCATTTGTAACCTACTTGACCAATAGGACATCTCAATTTGGTCAAAGTAGGGGAGGCAATCCGAAGCTATGCTAGACACTAAAATATTTCTTAATTTCATCGAGCCTCTTGTTTAGCAATGCTTAGCATTCCTTTCTCTTTTCTATGACCTTGTGACAGTGGGTGAGTTTTCTTTCTTTGCTAGAGGTGGCCCTTCGATCTAGAACTCCTACATTTCTTAGAGCCTCATCAATGGTCACACAAAACTTGGAAATTAAACTCTATAACTTTGCTACTCTGGGGGCATACTCTTGCAAAATATGGCTGACCAGTGGGCCAACCCTTTCATTTAACTCTCGATCATCATTCAAAAAATCTTGATAGAGTTGGTTTATACAATATTTCTTAGTATAGGAAGGGTTGCAGATCTTTGTGCAACTACTAGCTCTTGATGCAGTTGAGATTATTTTCCTTTCACACTCTCCTCCATTTGATTCTTCTCCTTGAAAGCATTTTCCAGCTCAGAACCTAATTTTTGGATCTCCTGATCATGAGTGTGTAGAGAAAACTTGACTTCTTTCTTGTCATGTCTCAACCTTTTTTCTTTTGCTCGGGCCTTTCGCAAATTGTCGGAAGCCTCACATCAAACATCGTCCAACTCTCTCTTTATGCTTTCCTGCGCATGCTGGTGCTTTGCATTTGATTGGCATTTATCAACAAGCTCAACTTTCAACCTATCAATCTCAGTATATAGTTGAACTTGCTCACCTTTAGTCTCCATGAGAAATGTTGTTGCTTTCTTCGATTGGTCATGTATTTTACTTACACGGGTCATTTCAACATCTTTGGATTTGATTTCCATTTGCAGCCTATTCATTGTTTCCCATACATTTGCTAATTCTACCTCGTGCTTCTTTAATTTCTAATCCAACCTCTCATAATCCACATATAATACCTTCTAGGTGGTTTTTGCTACATCTACCTTGTCGTGTGGGAAAATTTAATTCAAATCCAAACCCATGGCCCTGATGTCATATTCCTCCATCTGCACTTGTCCTTTGGGTTAGGATACAAGCGGCTTCATGGTAGTAATCCAAAGAGAATTTTGTTGTTCATTGAAATAGGTTTAAATTGTCTTGGTGCCTGGTAGTTCAACATTCTTTGTTTCATAGCTTCTTGGGCCCACTCAGTTGCTTCAAAATGTTCTTGAAGAGTTTGTGGGGTATCAATGCTTTGTGTTGCAATAGAAGCACCAGAAGGAAGACTAAAACGTGTAATAGAAGGAGAGACTTTAGACGTATGAGAATGTGGGAAGGAAAATGAGAAGGTAATCATGGAAAATGGTGGGATGCCAAATTGAGATTGGTCTCGAGAAGGACCAATTGGAGTAAAAAAGGAAGCAGGGGGAATGGAAGATTTTTTCCTAGATGAAGATGGACCTAGGGTAATGGGAAACATAGATGATTCAACTTTCTTGATAGGAGCCTTGGATAGGGCGATCAAAGAATCAACAATGGCCAAAGTAGATGTTTCTCGCTGAACACACGGGGGTACATCACAAGGTGTATTAAAAATAGCAGGGGGGTCAATAAGGACCAAAATCTCAAGGTTTTTGGATGAATGATTTTCTTCAATAGATGTGGTAAAAGGAGTAACTAGAGATGGAGAGGTAGGAAGAAGAGGGGGATAAAGACTTACCTGGATTGTGACAATCAGATCATTTTACAGAGCAAACTCTACTTCTTCTTCATGTCTAATTGTTACCTTGGGTATGCCTAGTTCTTGTATTTTCCTTCTCTTTGCTTGACCTGAACTAGTGTGTTCTGATCCTTTAGTGGATTTTCCTAGCAAAGCTTGGCCCTATTGTTCCATAGTAGACCTTCTTGGGGACCGTCAAAATCTATTTCCCTTACTTTGGACACTAGTAGAGGAGGTGGCTTTTGAGTCCTTTTTCTTTGAGCTTCTTCCTCTATTAGAATCCTAGGATCGGGAAGTATGTCATGGAAGTTGTTCCTTCGTTACCTCGTGACTGGTCTTTGGGTTTTTGTTGTCAGAGTCAGCCTCTCGGTCATAAATTTCCTCAAACTATTCATCATGTGGATGAAATCTCCAAGCAACTTATTTGTGCATCACATCTCTTGTTAGAACCTCCAAAAATTTGTCTGATTCCTTTTTTGACCATCCCTTGTGCTTCATTTTATTGTTGAGGGTTTTATTTATCAGAAGGTTCCTTTGATAATCTTCTTGTGGTGTATAGAAGCTCAAACACCTTAGTTATCTGGTTGGTATGAGGGCAAAGTTAATGTATACTTTTTCCCTTTATTGAGTCGGATTCTTCTTGGACTCCAGATTCTCTTGAATTTCATATTTTTACGTGAAAATCCTTGTTGGATTATAGTCCTGCATGTCACAGATAAGGACTAAGCCTAGGGCCGCCAACAGATTTGTAAGGTCCTTCTACACCTCCTACTTATCCAATATCAACTTACTATTAGAAATGGAAAGGCGAAGCAGATATAACTTTATCTTGTTCCTTCCTCTACCATATGCATTGTCGGCAAGAGTTGCCTGATGGCATGCACCCAATGCGAAAACTCTATCTGTTAAAAATCTGGGGAGTCGAAAAGGTTCTCTGAAAAAACCATGAAATATGATAAATGTGAAATCCTCTCTGATGAAATAATCCATCTAAGTCAGCACAATTTTGATCCATTGCAAAACCTCAAGAGAAAAATAGCCCATAGGATGCAGGAACAATTCTTGAAGCACCAGTCTAAGAAAATGGTTTGCAAACCAATAATAATTACATGTTTTTGATAGTACATAGGTCCATATAGAAACTGGCTGACATAAACCATTTACATCAAGTCTAGACACTAGCAAATGTCTATCCAGAAACCCAAAATTTTGATGCAGAATCAAGTGAGCCATGAAAGAAGAATAATTGAATTTATACTTGGTATGGTAATTATTCAATTGCTCCAACATGCTTACTGCTACTACATTAGAAAATTCATAATATCTCTTCCCTCTCTCTCATTTGAGTATTAGGTACAAGCTCATCTGGAAGGTATGGATTTCCTCATCATTATCAAAGCTAAAAATCCAAGCCAACATCAAGAAAATATCTTGTGTGTCACTCTTGAACTTTTTTTGTGCAAGAGGAAAAACAAAACAACCGATCGATGGCCTTTCTTTCATCTCTTTCTCATAGGAAATTTCTCTTTGGTTTTCTTCTTCCCAGAGAATTGATGAGGTAAAAATAACCTCATTAATAAAAAAGATTAAAAACCCTTTTCTATGATTTTTCCACCCCTTTGTTTTGCCAATATATTTACCTTTAGGATTAATAAGTGCTTCCTTTTTGAGGGAATTGTATAAAATTTATTTCTTCAAATTGCTTGGGATTTATTAACTTGCAATGACTTAATGGTTTCAATTTTCCAGAAGTAAATAGGTTCCTCATGAATAATTGGTCATCACACCCAGCTAGAAAGAATTCAATGAAGAAGACTCAACGTTCAAGACTCAACGCTGGCTCCATGAAGTTGAAGATATGCATTAGAAAGTTCAGGCACCAAAATTATAGGGCATTTGATACATTGAAGCTTCTAAAGTATTTTTTTTTTTTTTGTTAAAAAGACTTATGGTTCATTACGAGCCTGTTTAATATTTATGTATGCATTAAAGATAGTTAGTTTGTTAAAAATATCAATTGAAGTTTTTTTCAGAGTTTCTTTCCACCTACTGAATTTTAGGATTCTAGTAAACAATTTTTTTATAAGTATATAATTTTCAGAATGAAAAGAGATCTAGAGAATATCGTTATGCTAGCGTAATGAATCTCTGAACTATGTTTTTCTACTCTCTTAATATCATGAATAAAGTGAATCTTGTTTATCCTATTTTGTTTTATTAATTATTAAAAATGGAATTAGTCTGGATGGAATAGTTCTGAAGTTACTAGTCTATGTGACTTGAGTTATAGACAAAGAAGCCCATGAGCTAGCCACTTGAGGGATAGTATAAATAGATAGATAAGTATTTTACTTCTCAAAGTTTTGTTATTTTTATTTTGTAAATGATAAAGTGTGAAGTATAGTTTCCTTCTTGTGTGTCAATTGAAGTTTAAGTGCACCTTCTCTTATTGCTAAGTTTAGATTGATAGGTTGCTTTTTGCTAATTGTTAAGTTTGTTAATCTATTATTAGTTAAATGTTTTACAATTTATTTACCTATTTTTTTATTTCAGCAATTTATACATTTATTAGTTTAATAATTTCAATACTTTCTAGTTTAGTTGATATACTTTTTATGTTAATAAATGGTTACTCTTTAGTTTAATCATTTCACAAATTTCTAGTTTAATTTCCCTTAGTGTAAGTCTTTTTTCTATTTTTTCATTCATTGAGAAAATCCAAGAGTGAGATAGTTAAGAACTATCCTATTGCATATAGCCTTGAACACTGCCCAAATGATATTTGTTGTACTTTTCAACTAAAGAGATAGGTACAATGACAACCTATCAATTTTTGGCGTTGCTATAGGGGAAAGATTTATTTTTCTAAGTGTTAGTAGGAGGTACCTTGCATAGCTCTTTTGGAAACAAAAAATAGTCCTTTGGATTCCTTTTCTGCATGGTCAAGAAAAGAGGCAGCCCCACGAAAGATTCATACCAAAACCCCTCCCAACCGACATACCAACCACAAGTGGGGAAGAAGAAATATCAGCTCAAGAACTCTCTGAACAATTGATCAACATGGATCAACCTAAGACCTTCCATTATACTCCTAATAGAAGACCTATAGTTGTAGAGGAGCATATTCTTCTTCAAACCCCTAAACCTCGCCCATTCGAGAAAACTTTTGAAGAAGAATGAATTCCCTTCGACAATATGGGTGACTGTGACTGTAACCATAGAAATTTAAATGCTGATGCCCCACTAGCACCATGAATCCTTACTTATCCTATCACTATCGATGTAGATGATGAACAATGAAAACATTTTCCCCAGCTTTCTTTCCAACCTTTCGAGGTTTATCTTCTAAGGACCCTGACTAGTTTCTCTTCGAGTTTAAGGTCTTGTGTCAAACATATGAGTACAATACTAATAACAAGAAATTTAAGATTTTTCCCTCGACTCTAAAGGACTCAACAATGCGCTAGTTCATGGGGTTGGCCTTGGGATACATCACCTCTTGGAATGACATGGAAACTATTTTTTCTAGATAAGTACCAAAGATATTGTCGTGTGAGTGATAGAAATGAAGAGTTGTTAAAACTCAGACATAACAAAGACAAGAGCCTAAAGATTATCTGGACAGGTTTCTCTTATTCTCTAAACAATGTGGCGTAGAAGCCATAAGTGTTGAGATCTTAAAAACCATATTTCTCAAAGGCCTTGATGATGATGCTCAAAGGAGCTTGGATTTAATGGGAAAAGGGGATGTATCTCAACAAGACCTTGGTCAAATCATGGAGCTTTTTTAGAACCTCTCTCATACTCAAGGAGGGATTCTGAAGTCTACTCTTATAAGAGGGTCCAATGAGTTAGTAAAACAACAAGAGGAAATAGAAAACCTTAAGACTGAAATTTTGGTTTAGTTGAATACCACGTTGGATGACATGTAGGCTAAAACACAAAATCTTGAGACCTTATCCATCTATTGCCCTAGTTGCCAAAGCATCTATTAAGGGAATGCCCTTTGGACAAAGTTGACAAAGTTGTTGTTTTTTAGTTTTGCGATAAGTACCATCCCACTGACTAGTGTGAGCTTTTGAATGCCATAAAGAACTCCAAGAAAAGAACAACCTCGATTGAGGAAGATGTTAACTTGGTAAATCAAAGAACTAGAGGAAATTTTTCCTATGGCCAAAGTTGAAATCATACTTGGAGATGACAAAACAACTGGAATAACACTTAATGGGCATCACCTTTGCCTCAGATTCCACCTCAAGTACTGCCTAATTGGTGAACTTACCCTTGGGGGTCACCCGAATGGGAAAACCAGTCCTAGGGAAGTTCTCAATGACACAATCAACCTTAAAATTAGTGGTATCCTCAAAAATCTTCTCCTCAATTGAACTAGCCCCAGAATCAATTTTACACTAGCCCAAGGAGAGGACCCAACCAACAACAAAATTTCCTGCCACCTCTCGAGAATACTCAACAAAATAAGAAAGTTAATCAACCAAAACTTCCAACGCAACCATTTTTGAATCCAAAGAACAACCGCCAGAATGCCCCATTGTATTATAGTAAACATGATAATGTAAATGGACTCAAAGCCATACATTGTGGAAACCTAAAATTGAGAACTGAGAAAACACTCCAGCTTTCGACCATTGTTGAGATATTAGATGAACCTGCCAAGGAATTTTCTGAGCCTGCAAAGAAAAATCCCATAACTAATGAACCAACCCTATAAATTATTCAAGACAAAAAATTTCTCCCCTCTCTAGCTGGAGCTTCTAGCCTACCTCAGGAAGGGGAGGGTCAGTCTCCAATTGAAACTATGAAAAATTCACTTGCCAAAAATAAAACACAAGCGCCTTTTACAGAGCGCCTTAAACCTTCCATTGTGATAGTTACTCAAGAAATGTCTTCAACCAATGAAACTACATTGATTCAAGAAATAAAATAGTTTCAAATTGAGGTTCCTTTATTACAATCCATCAAGTAGATTCCAAACCTAAACCAATTGATCAAACAGTTGTGTATTAAGATCCCACAAAGAAAACCAAAGAAAATAAACATTGTCCATATAGAGGGTTATCTAGCTAATTTCCTAGCTGGAAAGACCACTACTCCAAAATACGATGATCTAGGTAGTCCACTAATAAAATTCACAATTAAGGAAGTGTCAATACCTAATGCATTGGTTGACTTGGGAGAAACCATTAATGTAATGACTATGGATGTAATGGAAGAACTAGGGATCTCTGACTTGTGCCTTACAACCAAAGACTTACAGATGGAAAATCAAGCCATAGCCATTCCCAAGGGTGTCCTTGAGAATTTTCTTGTCAAAATCAATGGATGGGAATATCCTATGGACTTTTAGGTAATTCAGTCTCTCACACCAAAGGACAATCACCCTATAATCCTAGAGAGACCATGGTTTGCAACAGTTGCAACAAAAAATGACTGTAGAGAGGGAGGAATGACCATTTAACAAGGTCTAGATAACAAACATTTAATTTTATATCCTCCTACCAAGCTTGCTGAATGTAACAAAGTCTGGGTTGATGAACTAGAAAGCCCTAAAGGACAAAAAAATTTAGCCTCGTTCGCCATGGTAGTCATTAAAAAACATGGTGAAGAACTAGAAGATGAATTAGAAAACAATATGGGGAATCTCACAATGGATTTAAGAGATGAAGACATGTTAGACATAGAAGAAATCTTAGGGCAACCCATCAACATAGGAAATACTTAATTTGATAGTACCAGTTTAATGGGACTGCCTTGTCCTCTAGCGAATATCATTCCAAAAATAGAACATTTCTTTGAAGATATTTCTAGACTTCATAGGACCATACCTCATAGTTTCCCCCTTAATACTTTGACAAGACCAATGTATACAATTATATCTATCCATCCCGATGTTAAATCTATTATGTTGTTGCAAGGAAAAACTCTGAACATTAATAGTTGGTTGACCAAGCCGAAAGAGCATAAACTCTTTGATGTCCTAGATATGAGGTGAGACACCCCAATGTGTGCACTCATCATATTTACATTGAAAATGTTCGACGTGTTAACCAACCTTAAAGGAGACTAAACCTTGCTTTGAAAGATATTGTCAAAAATGAGATTGAGAAGCTCTTGCTAGTGGGATTTATTTATCCCATCTCTAATAGAAAGTGGGTTTCACCACTGGTGGTGGTTCCCAAAAATAATGGAATTGGAGAATCTGCATAGCCTATAGGGAACTTAATAAGGTGACCCACAAAGATTATTTTCCCCTACCATTTGTAGACCAGGTTCTGGATAACTTGGCTAGGAGGAAACATTTCTCGTTTCTAGATGGATTTAGTGGGTACAACCAGATATAGGTAGCAGCAAAAGACCAAGATAAAATGACCTTTATATGTCCATGGGGAACATTTGCATATAGATTCCTTCCCTTTGGGATCTACAATGCTCTTGCAACGTTCTAAAGAGCTATCTTGTCTATTTTTGTTGAGCTAGTAAATTAATGTGTGGAGGTATATATGCATGACTTCATTGTCTACGGATCAAATTTTGATGAAGCTCTCCAAAATCTAGACAAAATGTTGAAGAGATATGAGGAACATTGTTTTTCATTAGGCCATGAGAAATTCTTGATAATGGTGGAACAAGGAATCGTGTTGGGACATCATATCTCTATTGATGGAATAAAAGTCAATCTAAAGAAAATTGAAGTAATATAACAACTGGTCACCCCAAAATATTCTTAGAAATTTCTTAGGGCATGCAGGATACTACAAAATATTTATATAAAACTTTAGCAAAACTGTAGCTCGTATGTTTTCTCTTCTTCAAAAGAATGTGGAGTTCATTTGGACACCTGAGTGTCAGTCATCATTCAACACTATCAAGGAGAAGCTTATCTCAACTCCTATCCTTTGTGGACCTGACTAGAACTTACCATTACACATTTATGTTGATGCATCTGATGATTCTATTGGAGTGGTCTTAGGACATGAATATGAGAATAGAGGGAAGTATGCTATATATTTCATTAGCAAGAATTTGACTCCAACTGAAAGAAATTACACGACAACGGAGAAATAATTCTTAGTTGTAATTCATGCAATTAAGAAATTCTAACATTATATTACATGATATAAAGTAATAGTGTATACAAACCATTCAGCCATAAAATATCTCAAGAACAAACTTGTAGTAAATGGGAGGATAAACAATTTTTTTTTGCTTCTTCAAAAATTCAACGTGGCAATTGTTGATAAACTAGGTAAATTCAATTTAGTCACGGATTTTCTATCCCGAGTTAGACAAGAGGATGACAAATTCGCTTCGGTACAGGATGAGTTTCCAGATGAGAATTTGTTCACCATCTCTACTAAAACACCCTAGTTTTCCAATATTGCCAATTATTTGGCTACCTTAGAGATTCCACCTTCTTTCACAACAAAAAAAAAGAGATGCCATATAAGAGAAAGCATTCCTTTCAAATGGATTAATGGGATCCTATTTAGATGTGGACCTAACATGGTTATAGGATGTTGCGTTAGGGCAGATGAAACCTATAGTATCTTAACAACTTGTCATGATGACCCTTTCAGAGGACATTATTCTACAAAGAGAACATCGCATAAGATCTTAGGTGTAGGGTACCATTGGCCCTCTATGCATAAGGATGTCAAGAAATATGTCCATCACTATGACGAATGTCAAAGAGTAGGGAGACCAACAAAATCTAATGAAATGCCCCTTCAACCCTAGGTAGTCCTTGAACCACTCAAAAAATGGGGATTGGACTTTATCAGTCCAATAGATCCAACCTCACAAGGAAAGGATTACATTTTGGTTTGTACTGATTATCTTATTAGGTGGGTAGAAGTTTAAGCTCTACGCGTCGCTAGAGAGGCACAAGTGGATGATTTCCTCTACAATAAAATTTTCCTCAATTTTGGAGCTCCTAGGACGATTGTTATAGACCAAGGTCCTCAATTTATGTCAAAAAATTTGTTGGCATTCACCAACCATTTCCAGGCTAGTCATAACAAATCATCGCCCTACCATCCTTAGGCAAATGGTCAGGTAGAAGTGACTAACAAGGAGCTCAAAAAAATCTTAACAAAAACTGTGTCATCAAGAAGAAAAGATTGGGCTAGGAAACTACCTAAAGCCATCTAGGCTTATAATAGGACATGCAAGTCAACTATTGGTTTTAGTTCATATGAATTGTTATTTGGGAAGAAGCCTATCCTACCCATTGAATTTGAACTCCAAACATTACAAACAACATTGGAGTTGGGAATAGATCTTAAATGCACCCAAGCAGAAAGAGTCTTACAACTGAGCAAGTTGGATGAACTCTGCTTAGAGGTTGTCCATCAAACTGAAGTAGTGTAACAACAACATAAATAATTGCACAACGAACATATTAGGGAGAGGGAGTTTCATAATGGGGATCGGGCACTGTTGTTTGACTCCAAATATAAAGATCATTAAGGTAAACTCAGAACTCATTGGCTTGGGCCATACAAAATTTCTGAGGTATTCCCAAATGGGTTAGTCCATTTGAAACCTATTGATGGTGATACCTAAACCCTCCTAGTTGATAGGAATTGATTGCGCATCTACCAAAAACAAGTCAATAAGGAGGAATTCATAAACATGGTAGAGGCACAGGGAGATATCTGATGCATTGACTCTACAAAGTCAATATAGTCTAAATAAAATAAAATAAAATAATATATTAATAATAATAACAAAAGAAAATGAGCATGTTCATAACTTTCCTTTCAAAGCATTTCTTCTA
>CM021101.1:171678810-171862435 GCA_007115665.2 Sequoiadendron giganteum | reverse complement strand
ATATCGTTATGTCATTGTAATGAATCTCTGAACTATATTTTTCTATTCTCTTAATATGAATAAATTGAATATTGTTTATCCTATTTTGTTTTGTTAAGTATCAAAAATGGAATTAGTCTAGATGGAATAGTTCTGAAGTTACCAGTTTATGCATGACCTAAGTTAGAGATAGAGAAGCTCACGAGCTGGCCACTCGAGGGATAGTAGAAATAGATAGATAAGTATTTTACTTCTAAAAGTTTTGTTATTTCTATTTTGTAAATGATAAAATATGAAGTATAGTTTCCTTCTTGGCTGAAAATTGAAGTTTCGGTGCACCTTCTCTTATTGCTAGGTTTAGACTGATAGGTTTCTTTCTGTTCGTTGTTAAGTTTGTTAATCTGTTATTAGTTAAATGTTTCATAGTTTCTTTACATGTTTTTCTATTTCAGCAATTTATACATTTATTAGTTTAATCATTTCAATGCTTTCTAGTTTAGTTGATATACTTTTTAGGTTAATAATTGCTTACTATTTAGTTTAATAATTTCACAACTTTCTAGTTTAATGGCCCTTAGTGTAAGTCTTGTTTCAATTATTTCATTCACTAAGAAAATCCAAGAGAGAGATAGTCAAGAAGTATCAGGTATTGCATATAGCCTTGAACACTGCCCAGTCGATATTTTTTGTACTTTTCAACTAAAGTGATAGGTATAACAACAACCTATCAAGAATCTCCATATTTTCCTCAAAAAATGGCTCGACACCCTAGGTGGAAGGGATACGTAGCATATCCAATATGACTTTAGCAAAAATCATGATCTTGATCTTGTTGCACACAATGGTTCTAGTTTCTCTATTGAACCTTTTGGTACATGCATCTACTAACACTGGGTATGGGTGTATGGAAGACAATATGAACTGTGGCAAACCATTCTTCTAGAGTTGAAAGGAAAAACCCTTAGATGATCCATGACCTAACATTCTTCGAAATGCCCCCTCCCTAATACCCTTAGGGTTTTTCGCAAATTTTGGATCAAAACATTGTCAACAACATCTCACACCACCTCTCTGGGAGCACTTTTATCTACCTACACCCTTTTGAAAAATTCAAATGATCACTCATCAGGCACTGGGAATTAGCAAATGAGTTTTTCCTAAAGATATTAGCAAAAATAGGCCTTCTAAATGAAGCTTAAGCCCCTCTACCAATCATTGATGGCTCTGCCATGGCTGCTTCAAGAAGTTGCAGAGAGTTTCTTTCCTAAAAATTGCCACTTGCCTTTTCCTACTTTAGAAAAATCTACTTTTTAGTGTAGTTAATTCCCTTATCACGTACGTGTAGTTAAGGCTACATCGTTACTTCCAATCTATTAAATGTTACCATTGAGGTGATAAATGTGGGTTTGAGATCTGTATCCCTTAGTAATGCCAAAAAATCTACGAGAATGAGATTAGTACATTCTCTCTGCCACCTCTCTTTACAAATAAGCTCGTTGCCATGGGGAGTGTGCTTTTAGTTATGAAAAACATACTTAGGTGATGCAAGGTACATTTGAAAAGATGCGCTCATTTAATTTGTTTAGGTTTTAGTGTGTTAATCCATGTATTTTCACATAAGTAAACTAGCTGATGTTGATGATGGAAAATAAAACATGTCGATGATCGGATTATGTGAGCATTTAATCCCAACACCCAAATTTATAGTTTAGGACCTTATGTCAGATTATCCATATGATTTATCCCTTGTCCTCTGGTTTCTTTGATATTTTTCTTATTATCGTCCGATTAAAAATAGACTTTCCACTATTTTAGTTTGCCAACAACTCTTTTCTATAAATAGCAATGCCACCTTAATGCAATATTAATTTGAAAATAATCCTTTTAAGTTTAGCCAACCTTTTCTCTATTTCCATTATGTCCTTCACTCTACTTCTTCTAGCTATGTTTTCTTGCCTAGGCACTCTTGTTTGTCTCCTTCCATGAAGGCCACAATACGCCTTCACTGGGGAGATCACTACTAATAGAATTAAGCGCTTAGTGAAGAGGTGTGACTACCTTGGGGTAATTACTTTCCATTATGTCACCAGCTAGGAATTTATCAAGGACAAGAACCAAATGAAAAGCAATTGCAATGTTGTGTTTTGCTTCATGGCTTCTCTACTTGACCTGAATATCACCAAACCCCAAATAGTGGACTTATGTTGCCGAATGTTTGACACCTCTCTGCTGGAAGGGCTTGGTGAAATTGTGCAAGTTCCTATCTTGGGTGTTAGAATTCCAAGCACAATGGACCTTCACATGCACGTCAATCATGGGATGGACATGCCTTGGTTATCATTTCTGACTGAATTCTACACTATAGACTTTGATAGTCACTGATCACTATCTTTTCCTGCGGCTAGCTACTTCCTGTGGGAGTATGGCATGGAAATCATTCTTGGGGTGGACTTTAGGATAAATTTCAGGTTTTTGGAGTATAACCATGGAGACTAGAGGTTGAGGTATGTACGCTATGTGTTTTTGTGTCCCCCATTTCCCTATCAATGAAGAATAAGAAGAAGAAAAGAACAATTATGGGCAACCTGCCCACGTAACTATGACTATAGGCCTAATATTTTCATCTTTTTCTATTTTCCCTCCATTTTGCTTCTTTTTGCTCTTTTTTCTCAAGGAGTCTTTTTGGGTTTTTCTCAAGGGAGCTTCAACTTAAAATTTGAGCCTCGAGTTGTAATACACTTGTAAATTTTTTATGAATATCAATAATACAATACTTTCCTACTTCTTTTGTGTTTCTCATTTTCCTCATGGCTTATTCCTAAAATTAGAGCATATTCAGAAAATTTTTACATATGATACATAACTGTAAAAATTTTTAAGAAACAATGTACTTTAATGGAATAATTTCAGATAAATATCATTCCTCGATATATCTAAAGAATTTCCTTCTATATCTTCAAGTTCATACGTGTTCTTTTCTTTGCACATGCTAATTCAGAAAGGTCCCTTCCACATCACTTCAAATTTGGTATGTTGCCTTGGTTATGCAGTGCGCTCATAGTACTTTAGCACTATGCTTCCTTCTTGGAAATTTGGGTTGAAATTCTTCTTATCAAACCACCACTTGACCATCTATTGGCAACCAATCATGGATCTAAAAGGACTTTTCCTTCTCTTCCTCAAGTTTGAGGAGCTCTGTTATCCGTATCTCCATTCCATCACTTTCCTCTATTTCTAAGGATTTTTGTAGTTGTAAAGCGGGGAGTTCCACGGAAATAGGTAACACTACCTATTTTCCATACACTAATTCATAGGGAGATGCCTTCAAGATCTACTTTGGTGTGATCCGATCTACCCATAGAGTAGCCCATAGGTGCTTATGCTAGTCTCTTTGTCACTCAAACCCTATGCACTTGATTAACCTAATTAGGATCTTATTGGTTGACTTCGCTGACCCATTTCACTATAGGTAGTATTTTGATGAAGTCTTGAGGTAGATCCCATTTTTGATAGAATCTTTTTACATCCCCTAACCTACAAAGGCTCGAGCATTGTCAGATATGATGGTTTTTGGTGAACCAAATCTAGTCACCAAATCTTCGAGGAAATTAACAATCTCGCCCTTTGTAGCATTTTTTAGGGCGATGGCCTTTATCCACCTTATGAAGTAATCAGTCACCATGAGGATCCATTTGTGGCTAGCACTGAAGAAAGGATTTATCATCCTGAAAAAATCCAAACCCTATTCAAAAAAGGGCTCTTCAGTTATGATGGGATTTAAGGGAAAAGAAAAAAAAAATTTTTTCCAACAAAGAATTGGAACTAAGTCCATTTATGTACCAAATGGTGCGCTTTAGGGTAAAAGCACAAATTTGTGTCACACTTTCAGCCAACTTATTAGCACAACTGAATTTATGTATCTCTAACTAAAAATCAATTTCAGTCAAACATATGATCTAGTAAGATTCATTCTAGCTAAGCTAGATACTTGCACAACTTTTTCAACTAAAATTGTTGGCTAAAAATATATGGAGCACAACTTTGTGTCCAATTTACCAAAAAAATAAAATTATTTGAAAAACTTGAAGTTTCAATAACTCCTACTAATGTAAATAACATTTTTTAAAATATATAAAAATACCCTTTTGTAGATCCATAAGTGCAGTTTTCAAAAATATATTTATTTTAATAATTTAATTATTATTTATATTTTATTTTTTTATTTATACTAAAAGTAGGTTATCAACACAAAATATTAGGTTGATTACCATGCCAAGAAAAAATACTAAAACTTATTAATTTTTTTTTAAAATAACATGATGCAATAGATAAAATATTCTATTTCAAGATGGTATAATTTTTTTCTATTTTAGATAAATATTTAATATGAAAGTTGGCGTCCAATGGAAACACATTTTTTTTATTCATGCACATTTTAATATTTATTTAAAAATATATATTTATCAAAATTGAAAAAATATATATCCATGCACGAAAGTTTCAAGCTATAAATAAAAACAAAAAAAATGAAAGAAAAGAAAAAATTACTATAAAAAGTTTGACGTCCCATGCAACTTCATTTTTTAGCACTTTATCAACAACTAAATTATAGTGTTCATTTATTAAATACTAGTTTAAAATATTTTTTTAATTTTAAAAAAAAATTATAAACATAAAATATACTAAAAAATATATTTTGACTAGTTTACGTCATTTCAAAATTCAAAACATTTATGCCACTTTTTAGTGATTCAAGTTTAAAAGTTGGATCAGCATTAGTCGTTTCCTTTATAAAGTGTGACACAACTTTGTGCTTTTACCCTTCAAAAAACATTGAGGGCCAATAGTATCCCACTCACATGATTTTCAAGGAAGTAGTCTTGTCGGAAAAGTGTCCACCATCAAGAATTCTATGGAATTCCTTAAGAACCCTTTCCATCTAGTGCTTATCTAAACATCAGACCAAGACACCATCATAATTTATTTTATATAAAGTCCCTTAAATTAATACATACCTAGTCCCTTGCAACCGATAATATCTCCTTTTGTGGAATGGAAAGCTAGTCAACTAAGTCCCCATTTGCATATATCATGTCTGATTTGCCACCCAAGAGTCATTGGGCTAAAAATGATTTGAGTAGACTTGATCAATCTCCTTCTCAGCTTCAGAAGATGATTCTTGTGCAAGGTACTCACAGAGACCTCTTCCCCGAACTAACTTAATTGGTTTTATGTCCACATCATATTCTAGGATATTGGTGATCCAATTGTCTCTCTTCTCAATTATTTCTCCTTCAGTAATATTTCCATACACTACGATGAGCAACTAGGATGGCAATTTTATTGCCCGACACCAATTGTCGAAACTTTTTAGGGCTTTTAACAATGGTGAAAACCTTCTTTTCTATAAAGTTGTATTTGGTTTCATAACCCTTAAGGGTTCTTGAGTGAAATTCAATTGGATGCTCCTCATTGTTCTCTTCATCCTTCTATGTGAGCACAAAATCTATGCTATGTTGACCATTGTATACATAAAGCAAGAAATATTTAGAAAATTCTAGGTTAGCCAACATTGGAGTAGCAAAGACAGCTATCTTTATCTACTCAAAGGGAACTTTTCACTCAAAATTCCATTTAAACATCAAGTTCTACTAGAGCATCAATGTGATAGGTCTTGCGATGCCTACAAAGTCTAAAATGAACCAACTACCAAAGTTAATCTTCCCTAAGAAATATTGTAGCCCTTTTTGATTCACTGGTAGCTTAGTAAATCCATTATAGACCTCACTCATTCAGGATCTATTGCAATTCCCTCCTTGGATACTACAAAACCAAGTAGCTTACCTTGAGGTACTCTGAAAACACATATTTTGGTATTTATAGAAATCTTGAACTTTTGACACTTCTAGAAAACCTATTTTAGATGATCAAAATGATCAACTTTTGACTTCGAAAAGACTATCAAGTCGTCCAGATAAATTAGAATGATAAAATTGATCGATCCTTTGAAAGAAATGTCAATTGCTCACTAAAAAGTTGCACCAACATTTGAGAGTTCGAAGGGAATCTTTGTACATATGCGAATGTTCGCCACTTGGTGGTAAATTTCATTTTATGTTGGTCATCTTCCTTGACATACACCTAGTTGTACCCTCAGACACCATCAAGTAATGAGAACATCTCTGATCTGGCCATAGTTTTTAGGATCTGCTTCATTGACGACAAAGGGTAGTGGTCTTTCAACGCAGCTTTATTAAGATCTCAAAAATTAACACAAGGCCTAATGTCACCATTTTTCTTTCGAACCGGTACCAGATTAGACACCCAGGTTGAGTGCTTAATTAGGTAAATGATTGAAGACTCAATCAATTTGGTGAGCTCTTGCACCATTAACTCCTCGACCTTTAGATTGATAAGCCTTTGCTTCTATCAAACTGGCTTTGACCCTTCTGCCAAGTCGATGGTATGTTGAATTATGCTATGATTGTATCCTCTAAGATCATCATAGGTCCAAGCTATAACTCTATTGTATCTAGAACACAGATCCCTTAACCTTTCTTTATCTTCTCACAGAACATTCCTCCCAATTTTTAGCTTTTTGTTGTTTTCGACATCGAGCTCCTCATAATCCTTTTCCTCCATGGTAAACCTTTTCTTTTCATTCCTTACTAATTCACAATCGAAGAGATTCTCAAGGGAGATTAAACCTTCAGGGAGCTTATTTTCTTTTAGCTAGATGACCTTCTCTTTGGAAGGTTGGACTCTTGGTTGTGAATAATCAAAAACTCCTTCTGACTTTTGGATGAAGGTGGCAATTTCAGTGTCATCTTCAAACACTTACTAGTTTTGATCATTGTCAAGGGTTGATGGTTAGATAATGATATGCACTACATTCTGCTTTGTTATTGAATTGGAAATAGGTTCAAACTATGATCTGATTGAGGCCATATGATCAATTACCCTATTTTTGGATTGGGGAATTACTTGCACATTGAAAGCTTCAAAGAATTCCATCAAATCTCATATATGATTTCTATATGAATTTATTCTTGTATTTTTACTAACTTCTTTCCCATGGACCTCACTCATAATCAATTTGGAATCTCTAATTTCCTGTAACCTCTTTATGCCCATTCGCCTGATGAGAATCAAATTGTGGATCTTGCAAGGATTCATATTCCATGCCATTATTAGAGAATAATAATTGAAAATGATAGGCATATAGGGCTGGAGGGTCTTTGATCCTATTGGAGACAGTAATCATATCCAAGATCAAGAACCAACTTTTCATTTAGCACCATCAAAGTAAAACGTCCATTGATGGTTATCCGTCGGATGATCATATTCCTCTCGATCCTTCATCAGTTTTGGATAGATCAGATCATCATCAAAGATCATGTACATGCCCAGTCCTATGGCATGGAAATTTTTGAATGGGTCAGAGTCGATGTACTAGTTGAGGAGAACCTCCTCTTCGAGAATCTGATCACTTGTGTCTTCTTCATCCTCCTACATCTCCACGCAATATCCCTCTTGTATTGAGAAGGAGGTATGTGTTGCTTCAAAACATAAGACTGCATTGTCCACTATATATTCAAGGTGCAAATATTTGGACAGGATCTTTATCTTTGCCCTATGCTTGGTTCTCAATATCAGATAGGACCAATCCAGTGCCAAGTATCCGCCAAGATTTGTAGTGAAATATTTGGAAAGACACATCCTAAAGACCGGGGGGGTGTCTATCACCACTACTTCTTGTGAGAATTTTTGGATTAGGCATGAAAAGAGGGTTAAATATAGATCTTTTATCTGAACAATGGTCAGAACATTCTTTCCATCCAACTACATGACTCCTTTCTCAAGGGAATCATACTTAAGCATTAAGGCATCAATTACTTGCTTTGGCATGACCATTGTACTATCTCCCAAATCAATAATACTATTGTGCAAAATTTTATCTCCCATAATTAATGTAAAAAGTAAAGGTGTGGCATTCATCTTGCTTACCTCTTTCTCTTTTGCATTTCCCACATCATTTGTATAAGCTCTAGATTGAGGATCCGACACGGGTCCTTTATTTTTACATTGATCACACGGTGGAGTTGCATCCATCTACGATCTTTGTTCCTCATTTTTCAATGCTTCTCAAAGTAATGTACTTTTCTTGGGAATAGATATAACATCTCATAGGGACACATTGGCAGGTGCCTTCTTTAGCCATTCTACCATGTTGAGTGCTCTGACTGGAGGAACCTTTGGCTTAAACAGTGGAATCTCCCTCATCTTCAGAGGAAAATGATTCACCATCAATGGGTTCGACATCTTATCTGAATCCTTTGCGGGAAATGGTGGAATCTGATGCTACTAAGTTGGTCGAATAGTTGGATATGGGAGCTGTTTTTCCTATGTCGGTGGTTGAGGACGAGGCAAAGATTGTTGCATGTACTCTCCCATGAGCCTTCTCTTGGATCTCATGTTGTAGTTTGACTGCACTTGCATAGCACTGGTCATCATAATTTCATTGGCGAATACCACATCTTCTTCCTCCATCCAAGAAAACAACACTTGATCGGGTGTGATATCTAGCTCTTGCTCTATGGAAATTCCTTGCATTTCCACCCTATAGTGGCAATTTTCCATTTTTGCGGACTCATATCCTTCTGGATTTGAAATCATGCCTTTGTTCCTTTGTGCCGCTACCTTTTGTTGCATATTTATCCTTGGGAAATTTTGGGGCATATGGTTGTCATTACATGGAAAGCACCACACATTTTCATCTTCCTCTAGGTTGTTCTAGCCTGGGATTAACTCTTCCCTCTAGCTATCCTTGACCATCTACAATGACATGGTGACCAAAACTATTTGAATTGTGGACATCGATTGTTGACCTCCCTGATCCGAGGCTCCTTGGTATTTGTTCTGCTAGAGGATGGCCTTCCTCCCTAATAGGTCTAAGTAGCTTTCTTTAGAGGGACTACCCATTGTCACTTGATGAGAACTAGCTCATTAGAAAAGGACCACATTAGGCTCTTCATATCGTTGATTTTCATCGCTATAGAGAAAGAACCCGATTTGCTTGGCTATGTGGTGGGGTAAACATACATGGATTGTGGTGTACCTAAAACTATCACCTACATTGCTGAAGTGCTCAGAGTAGCTTCCTCTCGAGGCCTACTCAAAATTTTTGTAAATATAGGCATCAAAGGTCATGTTGGAAGCTTCCCCAAATCAATTAAACTATTCTCTTCTCATACTGCCAACTCAAATGCATCAGGTAAGATATCTCCTCCCATAGAGGTTATCATTACCACAATATCTGAATTGATAGTCTTTAGGTAGAACATGAACACCATCGCGGCTTGAGGTCAAGTAGTCATAGGGATCCTCTGTTAGGTTTTGTGAAACCTGGTGTTGAAATTGCTCATGGCTTCTTGTAGAGCTCTTTTGATGGTGATTAACTGATGTAACAGTGAAGAAAGATTTTATTTCTCTGAAAAGTGCTCAAATAAATTTTCTCTAAGTTGATCCCATGAGCTCATAGAACCAGAAGTCAAGGATCAATACCAACCTTGAGCCTTCCCTTTGAAGGAGGCGACCAACAGTCTCATAGAAATGTTTTCTTCTGCTATATTGTGTACTCTACATACCTCCATTATGTCTTGGAGATGTTCAGAAGGGGTTTTAAAGTCCTCTCTAGAGAATTTAGGAATATCCTTCAGGGAACTAGCAGGTATGGTGGGCCAGACATCTAGGGGAGCAGGTGGCTGTAGCAGACTACCACTATCCTAGGTTATAATTTTTTTAGGAGTGGGAGGGGGTACATGAGCCATGGAGAAAAAATTCCTATGAATCGGATAAACTGGTATTCTTATTTGGAAGCCTCACACCCTAGGCAGAGTAGATAAGGCTCTAAACTCTAGGCTTTTGGTCCTTTCTCTACTGCTTCTTGCGAGCGATATAGAACTTGTAAGTATTCTTCTCCTATCTACCGAAGAAGGTAACTAGAAGTTATAGAAATGACCCTTTGAAGATTCTCTTCTTTGGACTTTGGGCATGAAACTTTGAGTTTATTTTCTTAACCTGATTTAAGAAATATTTCAGACTTCTAATCAGACGTTCAGAAAACTAGTCCCAGTGAGCACTCTGTTGGGTCTCAAAAATGCAGGTTTGAACCACAAGAGGTTTCCAAGCTCTCACAACGCTTTTGGCCAATGTACAAGGCCAATTGATGCAATTGTACCTTCTATCCACATGGGCAATGGAGTCAAAATCAAAATTGTACATATTTTCCCTCTCTAGCTTAACTCTAGTTGTTAGGCACTTTGAAAATTCTATGACTCGCATAAAACCTTACTGAATTTATATCTTGCATAAATTGTGCTAGAATGTTTCTTAACCATCCAAAATAAATCCCTAAAATACTGTGACTTATTTAAAAGAGTTTAAATCTGACTTGCAGACACCAATCAACTAAATCACTCAAAATGAGAGCGCACTTTGATAAATCAAAGATATACTTGATATGTTGATTTAAATAATTAAAGGATTTCAAGTTGGAGACAACCAAATAAAGAATCTAAATTATTACAACATAACAAATGAACACCAGAAAGAATTGCACCAGTTTAAATATATTATCTCCATTGATTCTGCTTCAAAAACATTTGTACATTGTATCCATTCCTAGTCTTATTTTCTGCAAAATCTAATTATTCTAACTACTGTCCTCCCTCTGCTAAC
Source organism: Sequoiadendron giganteum (assembly GCA_007115665.2). Taxonomy (NCBI): domain Eukaryota; kingdom Viridiplantae; phylum Streptophyta; class Pinopsida; order Cupressales; family Cupressaceae; genus Sequoiadendron; species Sequoiadendron giganteum. Next base: position 171,851,716 of record CM021101.1, on the reverse strand, counting down.
TGATTTTTCAAAAACACTTTAACATTACAAATATCAAAGGTCACGACCTCTCATATTCCTGTTACAGCCGTTTGTTATTCCTGATAGAAAAAAAATATTTGATTAAGTTGCCTTATCAGAAAATCAAATATTTTAAACTGTAGTTCACAAGTCTTTTATTTTATATACTTTAACTGCTCTTAATATTTTATTTACCTGCACTATTGTGAATTTTTGTCCATGGTTACCGCTCAGCTATGATCAACCTTTGGACCCCTGGCGGTATGGTGGTCTTTGAATTTGACTACTTCGTCAACATCTACCTTCCTACCACTCAATCGCGGGCTTCACTTACGTCTCTAGTGGTATGGCGGTGTCTGGCATTCACGACCTTCTCTTCTTCCACCGCTATGCCATGGTCCTAGACTTAACCTCTAGCGATATCGTAGTGACTACCACTAACTGCAGCCTCACCGCCTGCTAACTATTCACCATGCAACCATGGTCTCTGACCTAACTGCGAGTGGTACCATGGTGGGTCTTCTGATCGTTGCCTTGTCATCTACCGCGTTACCGTGGTCTATGTGTTGATAGTCCATGGTATTGCGGTGGCCGAAATTAACTTCTATCCCCATGCTACTGTGGTCTCCTCTCTTACCACTAGCGATATCGTAGTAACACCTCCCTAACCATCACCTCCCTGCTCACCGCATCACCGTCGTCTCCATTGCAACTGTTTGTAGTATGGTGGTGATTGCTTCCCGCCATTAACTCACCGCCAATTTCTTCCACTGCGTAACCATCGGCCTACTTTTGACTGACCGTGGTAGAGCGGTAAACATTTATCGTGACATCTCATAACCATCACTACTATACTGCGAGCCACTTTGCAAAAGGCCACGATAAAGTGGTAAACACTTATGAAGGGTAAACGGTGGTGGCATAAGGTATTTTTAGCATTGTAGAAGATGGTGAAATAATAAAAATAGTGAAATATTGGGTTCAAGTGGGTAAAAGGACCTTCAAGTTTTTTTGGAAATTTTGGGTCTAACACACTCTAGAAAAAAAACTATTGATCATCAAAGTTTGCATCTCTCCAATAGTCTTATGGGAAATTCAGTGAGTGGCAGACCAATTTGTGCCACATTGAATACCTCCATGATTTTTATAGAAAGTTAGCTCTTCTCTAAGTTTGGGAAAAAGGTAGAAAGAAATCTAAATATAAAACATGAAAGTGGCGATGTGCCAACACTTTTAAAACATTTCAAAACCTCAAGTTATTTTCTATGAATGACATAACATACACAGAATTCCACAGCCCTTCATTTTTCAGAAGAGAATGAATATTAGAGGCTAGATACAAGCATAGTGGAATCATTCAATCTACTTGTAGGAAGTGTTCATTAAGATCTGATCAAGCATATAAGTTTCAAGAGTTAATAGAAAACACTCAAAAGCCACATAAACTCTTCCTCTTAGTACAACACAATAGAAAGAAATAATAACCTTTAAAGAGAACAAAGAAGTCCAATGACATAATCCATTTTCTATAGGTTATTACTTTATCATGTAAACATACAACATGGAAATCAAATAATCAAACTATTGAAATTTAGCTAGACACGGTGTTCTACTCTGGACGAAGATATAAATAAGGAAACATTGATAGAGGCCATATCATGCACAACTTAAAATATTTCTCCCAAAAATTTCATACTTCAAATATTAAATGAACTTTACAACAAAGGTCGAATTCTAACCCAACAATAGTTTGAGTTAAAACAAATATAACATGCCAAAGTGAAGTAGTGTTCTACTGACTTTAATTAAAATACTTCCTATAACTATGGAAAACTAAATAACTTCTTTCCAAAAGGGAAAACTTCAGGAACTCTTTTCTTTTGTTTCCGCCTCAAATTTATAGCCGCATATAGGAGAGAGACAAATATTACCTCCACCCAGAAGTAGTTACTTTGAGATGTCTTCACCTAATAGCTCAAAATCCGATGATAGATCTTTAATTAGGTCACGCTAATCCTTCTTCATCAATTCTCAACTACTAAATTAATATCCCTTAGATATTTAACAAGATTTCCCTCCATAAATGCTCGAATCCCATAAAATTGCCTGGCAAAAGTCTTGTTGACCGATCACAAGGCTTGGCAGCACCGACTCAAATCTTTCTCCTGAATACCAAAGAAAAGTACACTTTGACAAAATATGAAGAGAAAGCTTCTTGAAGCACAATTTTATTATAGTGAAGAGATGATGTGTCAAGCAGGCGGGTATTCTTAGATTTACGAAAATCATTTTTGAGAATTCTTTTGTTGTGCTAACAGGTGGCCCAACTTTCTCGTAAAAGGAAGGTGATAAAAAAATCCGCAAATCCACCATGTGGCACATTGCATGCCTTCTAGAACCAAACCTTCTTTTGCACGTGAATCCTCCTTATGCCAAAAAAGTAAAAATCAAAAAATCAAAAGACTAAGCCAAAACTTGCTTCATAAATACCAATATTTTTACATGGAAAACCTAAAAAGGGAAAAACCATGGTGAGGGTTAACTCAGAATATATTATATCCAGATAGAAAATATTACAAGGATCAATTGCAGGACACACTATCCTTAAAATGACTAACTTCTTGAGTACAAAATATAGCTAACCACCGAGATACAAAGATAGTGTCCCACTACCAACATATTGAATTGATAGGAGACTCCTTCAATGTACAAGATTCAGTTCTAATGAAGCTTATAATATGAAATACTTCCTCACACAATAATTGCTCAAATAATTTGCACTAACCCACAATTGATAAAGCATTTAGGCTCAGATCTTCACACACCCGTTAATCCTTTTCACACCTCTTCTTCCACATGCACACTCACTCATCATCCTATCATTATATATATATATATATATATATACAAGGGTAATCCCACAATAGTTGTTTACAATTTTTGGCCAAACTGGACACTGAATTTATTTTTTAACAAAATCTTCACATTCGAGCGCCTATAGCGGCTAAACCATGAGGAATTTTAAAATGATCCAAACTAGAGTCTCATCAAATTTTGTCTATAGATTCTAAAAATATTTTTTTCATTTTTTTTGGAATTTGTAACTTAGATTTTCAGAATTGGATATGGATGCTACAGTTGCACAAGATTAAACATCAATTCTAATCTAAATAAAACAACAAAGAATGATAAGTAAACATGATTAAAACTAAACTAATTAAAACTAGAATGATCTCACTGAATATGCAAATACTTCCTCGATTTATCTCAATTGCCCTTCTTCATCTTGCTGTATTGTTATTCTTGCCCTCAGATATTTGTGTGTTTGAATCCAAGCATAAATTCGTCGAGTGTCTCAGCAAAATATCGAAGATTGTTTCTTCTCAAAAGTATAATAATTTTGAGAGGAGGAATAATGATAATGACAGGCCATTTTATAGATTTTGTGTTTTCGAACGATCAGCTCAGATTGAAAGAGAGATCGATGGATGAGATTGATGAATGCCATGCGATGTGAGTTCTATCTCAGATAGAACGTGAGTTCAACTGTAGGTAAAGACTAATTTTAGAACGTGAGTTAGAACATGAGTTCCAATCTTAATCTTTAGAAATAGAAGAAATAGAATTTGTATGCAAAAGCCAAAGTTAGAAGTTGAAGAATAAATGCATTTGAATGCAAACAAGAGTTTAATCGACTAGTTGTGATGGAGAGTTCTCTTACAAAGATAAACTAGTGTTTAACTCAAGAGATAACTGGAGAACTAAAAATATAACTCGAGTCTGACGGTGAGTAAATGATTTAGTCAACTGACTGATAGAAGAATGTGACATAAATAATTAAATATGAATTAAATATTAATTTAATTCATCATTTGAAAAAAAGACTTTAATTAAATAAATAAAGTAATTTATTTAATTTGACTGTTTGAAAAGGATAAATATGAATAATTAAATAATAAATATTTAATTATAGATAAAGGGGGTTAACTGAATAATTAAATAAAGATATTTAATTATAGTTGAAAAAGTATGATAAAGGGGTAATTAAATAATAAACTATTTAATTGACAGATAAAGGGGGAAGAATTAATTAGTTAGAGACATAATTAAATAATTACGATTTATTTAATTAGTCAAGTTGAATAAAGGTTAATAATGAATTAATTAAAATGGAGTATTTAATTAATAGAGGAAATATGTGTTAGAAAGGTTAATAAAATAATTAACATTATTTAATCATGACCACAGACTATAGAAAATTATGTCGAAATGTGTACTCACAGGCCTAGACCAATTTTTGGTATCTACAGTTTGCCCCTCTTTGATACAATGTTGGTACAACGTTGTGTCAAAGAAAATATGCCCCGATCATGCCCTAGCATGAAACAGGTTAAGGTATGCCCCGTCAGGAAAATTAACAATTTTTGAAAAGTTTCAAAAAAATTAGGAAATATTCCCGATAAGTCAATTTGATCGTTAGAAATGCTATGGAGTTGACGAAAATGAATTTGGAGTTAATACGGACGACTACGAGTCATTGGAAGTGGAAAGGCTAAGCGGCCAATAGAGAAGGGCTGAAGAAATGCCATTTTTAACCCACCTATAAATAGGAATTAGGTCAAATTTCAATTCATTTGCACCCAAAGGAGATAGAAAAACTAAGAATTTGCTCTAGTTAACTGGTGAAAAATGGCACCTATTCCATACACTAGGCATCGAGGATATTGGATCCGGACATTTAGGCGGCCAGCCGACGCAGGACCACCAGTATGTACATGAAAACGAACCCTTGAAATTTATTTTTTGCACATTTTCCTAGTCATAGAAAATTAATTATGCAAATGCCATGCATCGTGAATGACGCATATGCCATCGTATTCGCCACATTTGACTGCAAAACGACACATCTGCGAAAACACGCCTAGGCTAGATTAGGCATATAGGGCAATGAATGCATTTGAATAATAATGCACCACATGTGTATACATGCAACACATCTGCATTAGGTTTAAACACATGTGCAGTTTTGAACCGCATATGAATTAGTGCAACGCATATGTTGTAGACATGTAGGTTAATGAAACCGCAACACATTTGTTATAAATGACCGCATGTGGTTTAGTGAACCACATGTGTAGTATGCTGACTGGGGATTTGGGAAATGTGTGACACATATGTAATATGCACCGCAACTGTGGTTTTCTGTACTGTATTTGCAAAAAATGCACTGCATCTGCAAAAGTGAGCCGCATTTGACTGGTAAAATTTTTGAAAAAAAAATTCGAAGGAAAATTTGAAAATTCTTAACATCATGTTTTAAATGCAGGTAGTTCTAGATCCTATTTATATGTGGGAGTCACGACCAGATACGTTTGATCTTATAGAAAATTTGAGTTCTGCAGAGATTCAATTTCTATGGAATCTTTGTCTATGTCAATGTTTATCGATGCCTGCCATTCGGGCGAATAGGGGGATGCTGACGACACTTTGCGAGCAATGGCATTCAGAGATATCATCGTTTCATTTACCAAATGGGGAGGCTACTGTCACATTGGAGGATGTGTACAGGATTCTGAGGCTGCCTATCAGAGGTGAGCAGGTTATATATGATACCCAGCGAGGGTTGACAGAGTTGGCACGGTTTTATCAGGTTGATGAGATTAGTAGGCTCGACATCAAGCACTACGAGATTAGATGGCCAGTATTAGCAGATAGATATGATCAGATCGACTGTATTCTATGTACACTGATTGGGGGGATTGTACTTCCAGATAGACGGGGTCATGGCTTTCCAGTGGGATGGGGAGCTATGTTGGTCGACATGTTAGAGAGTGAGACGAGATTTGCATGGGGTTCATGTCTGCTCGGGATGTTGTACTTCCATTTACATGACATCGCCTATAGAGATGTAGAGTCATTGAATTGTGGGATGACACTACTAATGGTATGGGGTTGGGAGAGGATAGTCAATTTCCATCTTCTAGTGACAATAGAGAGAGAGGAGAGACGCCCTTATGTGTTTTGATATACAAGACAAATCACACAGACACATGTTGGGGACACAGGGTATTAGAGACATGCACTGGACATTCTTGATCAGTTCACGTAGAGACCTTACATGGATTGTGAGGAGTGGGTGGACGAGGATATACATTTTCCTTTCTACAGACAGATACAGTATCTCATGGGGAGGACTGTTTTGAGTGTGCACATTATTGAGCGACATCTGCTAGATAGAGTTCTGAGACAGTTCGGGGAGGTTTAGGATGAGCCTCAGAGTAGAGCAGAGTTTGCTCGTTCATCCAAAGAGGTTCCATGGTGGGGACCCATGATTCCAGTGGCTTCTGCGGAGGCAGACATACAGGCATTATAGCCAATACAGTGTGGATGGAGAGATGGATTAGCAGATCTAGGGACTACAGCTGCATACGATGCATGGTGGGCAGTTTATCATCTAATTCCTTATACAGATCCTGACCAGCCAGCACCAGTCGAGAGACGAGGCACAGGGCTGAGAGGACAACGGAGAGGTGGAGGTGCCAAAGTGGGTAGAGTTGGTGGTAGAGGTGATGGAGATGAGGGAAGAGGCAAAGGTAGAGATGGTAGACAAGGATGAAGAGGATGGAGAGGGGGTCAGGTAGGTGGACATGCACCTATGCAGGAGGTAGTATCAGTTTATGTACCAATGGTAGACATCAGAGGGAGAGTGGATGTATAGGCTAGGGGTGAGCATGTTGCAGCGGAGGGAGTGGTTGAGGAGTATGTAAATGTGGATGTTGGAGTAGAGGATGTGGCAGAGGATTTGGATGCGGAGATGGATTTAGACCCTCTGGGTGTGTTGGAAAGATATGGAGAGGAGGATATTGAGGATGATGATGAGGAGGATGCACAGATGGAGGAGCAGGAGAGAGAGCTCCGAGATCGGATTATAGAGGGGAGACGGGATGAGGATGCTCGTAGAGATGGTGATAGGGAGGCCTTGGAGGAGAGACTTAGACTTATCATTGTAGAGTTTGAGGTGATGAGACTAGAGAGGGATAGTGCCTATACAAAGAGAGACCAGGCTTATGTAGAGAGAGACAGTGCTCGCTCAAAGAGGGACAGTACTCTTATGGAGAGAGACCAGGCTATAGCACAGAGACATGAGATAGAGAAGGATTTTTTAGAGGTTAGACGCCTTTGTAGTGGGTCCTCGTCTGATGGTATGGTATGAGAGTTGGTTAGATTAGTGGAGAGAGCCACTTATTATAGGGATCTTTATGAGGCAGTGGTGCCAGCAGAGAGATGAGCTCCTAGCTTTTCACAAGTGCGGAGTCAGAGGACATAGAGCACAGAGGGGGTGGTAGGACCATCGAGGCCAGGTCCATATGAGAGACCTTCCACCTCATAGAGATCTCCTTCAAGTCTTTTCCCACGACCTTCGCCGCTTGACAACAGGGGTAGCGGGACACGATGATAGAGACATATTTATGTAGACATGTGTATTTTGATCAGAGAGCCTGCGAGCTCATGTTTTATTATTTATGGATACATTCAGACATTGTACTATGACACACTTATTTTTTTGAGTGATATATATATGATTTTGGCGGCTTCTACATGATATGCAGTTCTATGTTATGGATGATGCTTTACTTCTATATGATTAAGTTTCCTATATGATGTATGCACATGTTTTACGAATGAGTGTTTCTATATGTTATGATTTATGCATTTAATAATAATATGGGTGATTCTATATGATGTGGATAATGAATGTAATGAATGTTTATGATGTTATTTATATGTGATGGTGAAATGTACATGCAATGTTCCTATTATGTATCTAATGATGAAATCCCTATAATACAATGACTTTTCTATATGCAATGTAACTATTAATGATCCTATATGTGTGAAATGCAATGCCACTGTATGAAATGCAAATGATCTAATGTTTTTATTTGTATCACAGGACTTTATCATTATGTTGGATGAGATAAATGTTAATATGGATGAGTATAGGATGTTAGTAAGAAAAGAATGAATGACTTTGTTTTGATTTGATTGAGAAAAATAAAAGAAATGAATGAGTTTGATTTGATTGAGAAAAACATATAATCTTCGAGATCTTTGCCAAAATATGCTATGCTTGCAATTTTATCATCACTGGGTAGGACATGACACAAATGGATGATACACACCATGATATGAGATAGACCATGGAGTACAAAGTTATCCATCTATGAAAAACAGACAGTCGTAGACAAGGAGTGTCTTAACTCAGACTAAGGACAAGATGCCCCAATCATTTTGCATCAAGACAAAGCACAAATAGTAGACAAATAAAAGATGGGTCATGAGATGTCATTGCTCCTCTAAATCCTTGATCGGACATCCTTGAGGAAACTTAGTAACATGACTCAAAAACCAATGTTAAAAAGACAGTTGATAGACAGCAGCCAAAGAAAAAGAGTCCTGAGACATTGTTGGTTCTCTAAATCCTTCAAGGGACATGCTTGAGAAAGCTAGTAATAGGATCTTGCACAAATCGATACAAAATAAGATATAAAGTCATAAAGCCAAATAAATGTATTCGCCAAAACTTGATCTTGTGGGATTGTTTGATGTTGATGTTTGACATAGCGTAATGTGAGAGAATGACACATACCGCATAAGACATTGAGTCTGGTTTCGACTGAGTGACTTCTATATAAGGCATGACAAAGACTGGTTTCAGAAAGACACATTCTGTATAAGATGTTGGAGCCTGATGACGTGGATGTGACAAGCTACATGAGACTATGAAAATTTGATGACATCTATTGAAAAGAAATACATATCTTGTTTAAGACATAGGTTGATCGTTTTGACAATATGTATGATATTGGCTTGATGACAATTTGAGAATTTTTTCCTTGTTAATGCATGACTTGTTTTGATTCCTTGACTAATTAAAATGTGTGTGTGTGTAGACAGCGTATGACATGAGATGATACCCTAAACTATGGTATGTAACTTGTGTAATAATGACCATGAATGAACCCTATTAGACTGACCTAGTGTGGTCTCGGGAGCTCATCAATTGATTAGCCTTGCCTATGTTGTACACGCAGAGACCTTGTAGTTCAACATGACCAATTACTTTGAATACACAAAGAGTCATGATTTAAAATGTGTGTGATACATGACAAACCTAGACAAACAAACCTAATGCCTCGGGGGCACATTGATTGATGGCCTTGCCTACGTCCCAGTCACAGAGGCAACATAGTTCGACTATGTTGACGACTGACTTAACATGACTGACTGGACATGACTAGACTCGACATGATAGACATGACATGATAGACTTGACATGATAGACTTGACTCTATTTTTGGGATTTTCTGACATGTTTTGATTTTTTTTTAAATTTTTAAGTTTTCTAATGTTTTTGGGATTTTTCAGGACATTTTCGATGGTGTGACATTATGTACAAGGTGTTAGGGCATAGAACAAGGATTTTCCCCCCAGTCGGGAATAAGATTTGGAAGATGGAATGGGTAAAATGACGGAATGGATGCTAGATGTCAATCGTTCCAAGGAATGGATAAGACAACCATTTATTATGAATGATGGTTAAAAAAAAAAGTATGACTAGAATGATGGTAGACCAAAGAGTGAGCTTGACTACACATGGCACCTGTTTGCCAAGTTTTCACCATGGTACTTATCCATAGTGCCACCAAAGCGGTTTTCACTATTGGATGAATTTATTTCTCTTTACTCTTTTCTTTTTTTTTCTCAATTTTTTTGGTTTTACAAAGATGCCTATTTTCCAGGTTTTCGTCAAGGTAACCATTTTTTATTTGTTTATTTATTTATTTTTTTCAGATTAAGACACGGATTCTCAGAGACTTAAGCATAGAACCTCTTTAGATGTAGACTGTTGATAGGTGATATAAGCGGCTCTCCTTCAGGAGTAGAGATTTGGTATGCTCCTGATCCAAAGGCTTCTGTGACAATGTAGGGCCCCAACCAGTTAGGCTCAAACTTACCTAGTTTCTCTTGTTCTGCTTGGTTCTTAGGATTCTCCATTAATACCAGATCACCAATGTTAAAATGTCTATTGAGAACCTTCCTATTGTAACTATGACGAAGATGATTCTGATATGCTTGGAAATGATCTAATTCCTTCTGTCTTCGCTCATCCAACAATTCTAGCTCTTGTAACCTAGAGACACGGTACTCTTCCTCATCAATATGACCCTTCAAGGATACCCATAGAGGTGGTATTTCAACCTCAATAGGTAAGATAGCTTCGAACCCAAATACAAGGGAATATAGAGTGGCACCTGTGGGAGTACGAATGCTTGTGCGGTAAGCCCATAAGGCAAGATTAAGCTGTAAGTGCTAGTCATGGCCAACATCATTAAAAGTCTTCTTAAGGATTCTAACAATAGTCTTATTAGATGCCTCAGCTTGGCCATTACCTTGGGGGTAATATGGTGTGGAGAAATGGTGTTTGATGTGGAATTCTTCACATAAATGGCATACTTCTTGGTTCTTGAATGGGCGGCCATTGTTTGTGATTATGGATTGGAGGACACCATACCGACAAATGATATAGTTTAGGATAAACTTAGATATTTGTGTGCTGGTTATGTATGTCATGGGAACAGCTTCAATCCATTTGGTGAGGTATTCGGTGGTGGTGATGATGGATTTGTGGCCGTTCAATGATGAAGGGTGTATCTTACCTATGAGGTCGAGTCCCCATTGGGAAAAGGGCCATGGTGAAGTAATTGGATGAAACTCCTACACTGGCGCTCTTATCAAGTCTCCATGTATTTGACATTGTCTACACTTCTTTACAAAGATGTATGAGTCTTTCTCCATTGTAGGCCAATAATAGCCTAGTCTCATAATCTTAAGGGCTAGAGTAGGACCACTCGAATGAGATCCACATATACCCTCATGTACTGCTCGCAAAGTTGTTTGTGCTTCTTCAGCATCGAGACATCTCATAAGGGTGTTATCTAAGGTACATCTATACAGGGTTTCTTCGATGATGGTGTACTTAGCTGACTTTTGGATGAAGGTTCGACGTTGGTTATTCAACAAGTCTTGAGGTAAGGTTTGGTCAGTGAGGTAATCGAATATGTCTTTATACCAAGGAGACGTAGGACCAGCAATAGTACACACTATCGCAGTATCGGGCACATCATAAGCGGGAACCAACAACTGTTCAACCAAGAACTCAAATTTAGGCACGTTACTTGGAATGTCCAACAAGGAACCCATGGTTGCCATTGCATCTGTAGCTCTATTCTGGACATGTGGTATTTGTTGAAAAGTTATGTCATTGAAATACTGTTTGAAACTATTAGCCATTCGCTTGTAAGGTGCAAGCTTCTCATCCTTAGCCTCATAATCATTATTTATCTGTCGGATGACTAGTTGAGAATCGCCAAACACATGTAAGCTCTTAATCTTCCATTGAATTTCCATCTTCAATCCCATCACTAAAGCTTTTTATTCTGCTATATTGTTAGTACAAGGGAAAGTTATCCTGAATGATTTAGGAATGGTATCACCTTGAGGTGTAACAAATAAGATCCCTGCTCTAGAACCACAGTTTGTATGTGACCCATCAAAGTATAGTTTCCAATCAGTTTTAATGTCAATGTTGAAGAGGAATTCATTAGGAAAGTCTACCACTAATGGATGGTCTGCCTTCATAGGTACATTTGCTAGTTGATCTGCAATCACCTATCCTTTTATGGCCTTCCTCTCGACATACTGAATGTCATACTCGCTAAGTATCATGACCCATTTAGCCAATAGGCCTTTTAAAGTTGCCTTACTTAGGAGGTATTTAAGTGGATCAATCTGTGCAATTAACCTTGTTTGTTGATTGAGCATATAGTGCTGCAGTTTTTGGGTAGCAAAAACTACTGCAAGGCAGACACGTTCTATGTTGTTGTAATTCAATTCATAGCCCACTAAGGTACGACTGATATAATAGATTGCTCTCTCATGACCTTGATCATCTTGTTGTGCGAGAAGAGCCCCTAATGCCGATTGAGTTGCCGAGATGTATAGTATCAATGGTCTTCCCTCTACGAGTGGCATTAAGACTGGTGGAGTAAGCAAATAGTCCTTGATTTGTTGGAAGGCTTCCTAACATTTGTGTGTCCACACAAATGGTACTCCTTTCTTGAGTAGGTGTTGAAACGGGTGAATTTTATTTGCCAGTTGTACTATGAAATGCCTAATAGACTGTAACCTTCCTTGCAGGGTTCTGAGTTGGCCAATGCTGACTGGAGGAAGCATTTCTATGATCACTCTTACCTTCTCAAGATCTACTTCAATGCCTCTGCGAGAGATGATATACCCTAACAGTTTCCCTGATTTTACTCCAAAGACACACTTCTTTGGATTTAGCCTGACATTGTAGTGCTCTAGCCTCTGGAATATTTTGTCAAGAACTTTCAAATGATCTTCCCTTGTTTCTAATTTTTCTATGATGTCATCTACATAATCTTGCATAAGAGTGTGTACAAGGTCATGGAAAATTGTAGTCATTGCCCTCTAATAGGTAGCCCCTGCATTCTTAAGGCCAAACAACATACCTTTCCAAAAATATGTGCCCCATGGACACATGAAAGTCGTCTTATGTTTATCTTTAGGTACTATTTTAATCTGATTATACCCAGAGAAACCATCCATGAGGGATAGCATCTCATATCTTGTTGTAAGATCTACTATCATGTCGATATTCAGCAAAGGGAAGTCAACTTTAGGACATGCCTTGTTGATGTCTCTAAAGTCTATGCAAATGCAAATGCCCCCAATTGGTTTAGTCATTGGTACAAGATTTGATATCCAATCTGCATAGTCTATTGTCCTTATGAATCCTACATCCAAAAGTTTCTTAAGTTCAGCCTTGACCAATAAAGCAATTTGTGGATGCATCTTTCTCAACTTTTGCTTGACCATCTTAATACTTGGTTGTAGTGGTAAATGATGCAATATTAGGTCTAGATCCAGCCTAGGCATGTCAGCATATGACCATGCAAAATTTATCTGTCTTTTTTGAAAGAAGTCCTTAAACTCAGGTTTTTTTGTCTCTGTTAAAGAAGCTGCAAAATAGACCTTCTGAGGATTCTCTTTTGTACCTATGTTGACTTCAATAGATTCTTCTACTATCATCGGTGACTTTTCCTATTCAACGGGGAGAATATTTAAACCTCTATCCTTGGGTGCCTCTGAGAGGTTTTCGCCCTCGGATACGTCCTTTATTTTGACTTTTTCTTCGTCCATAGGCACCTTTCGGTTTTCACCTAAGGACTCATCATTTTTCTTTTCATTATCTTTTTCCTTTTTATTCTCATTTTTTCGACTAGAGGTGTAAATAGACTCCCCAAAATATGCTTTGTCATCCAAGTCTATGGTGAAACCGGCTTTATGATCCCCTCGTGGTATGCCTTCTCTAAGTCCCATGAACTCAGCAATTGCTTCGTCATTCTCGAAAGTATCTATGATAGGTGTACCTTGTTGATCCTAGCCGATAAGTTTAGGATATACAAGGGGCATGTCATCATCGAAGTTCTTAAAGGTGGAAGCGGCTGACAAGGTGAATAGAGAATGGTTGACTTGGTCACAGAAGTTCTGGACTAACTCCTATTTGGTCTTTTCCTGATGTGTAGGTTAATGTTGATGTGGGACAATTGCAAGGGATGGGTCATCAGAAGTTGGTTTATTAGGTGCCCAAGATGCATGATCAAGGGTTTCCCAATAATAGGTCTCTTGCCATTCTTCTTTGGATAAGTGTTTCTTAGGAAGAGGACTAGATGGTTTGGGTACAAGTTTCACGTTTAGCTTTAATTCTCCAAATAGGGCCTCTATATTCATGGTACTGGTAGATGAAAGGGAATCCCATTCACCATCGCTGGAGCAAGGGGATTCATCGTAAATCGGTGGGTTGTCATAAATTGGGGGAAGTGGTTCATGAGATGTCTCGATGCCTGCATAAGCATTCACTTCTTCTTGAAATGATGACGAAGTACTAGGAAACCCGATTCTAAGCGGTTGAAACCCTAGCCCTAGATATTTCTGTCATGGGTAGACAGTGATCAGTTCTGTCCTTTCATTTTGATGTAGCCCTAACCCACTGTGCCCGTCATAGCCTTCATTTTGCATTATCTTAAAGCCTTTTCCATACTAGTCCTTAGCTATTTGAATAGACGGGGAGGAGTATTCATGTTCTTCTTGATACAACCAGGAATCACCTTGATCCACAATTTCGTCACTTAACTCTCCCCATTTAGTCAATACTATTGTAGGGGGGACACAGAATGTGACTACTGACTGTCTTCTATCTGCCATGGGTAGGCCATATGCCTTAGGTGGAAGCAGTTGACTGACAGAGTATGATGCCTTTATATGATATTCGCCATAGCCCTTGTCTTGGATATCAAGCTTAGGAGTAGTTGATGGAGGTGTGAATGTGATGGACTTAGTGAGATGTGATGAGTCAATGTATTGGGATAAACTGGATGATGAAACTTCTTAGTTCACCGGTACTTGGCATTGTGGAATTTCCTTTAGGCTTGTACAATACTGAAAAGGATCTGGATCACCATCAATTGTGATCTCTATGCCATTATAAGGGAATTTGAGACATTGGTGATATGTTGAAGGTACAACTTTAATTGTGTGTATCCAAGGTCTACCTAACAACAAGTTGTACGGAAGGGTGAGATCCAACACTTGGAAGCCGGTGTTCATGATTGCTGGGCCAATCTTGATAGGGAGTGTAACAACTCCTTTGGATGATCTTTCCTCATCATCGTAAGCCTTAATGACTATACTCTTAGAGGTATCTACGCAATCTTCTAAGAATCCTAATGCCTTAACCAATTTTAGGGTACACAGGTTCAAGCCTGCTCCTCCATCTACCAAGACTCGTCTGACTCTTGTTTCATGGACTAAGACTTCAAGATGTAATGGGTCATTATGATCGGACTTTTCTGTCAAGTAATCCTATTGGGAAAATGTAGCATGATGCGAGTCGGTTAAATATCCCACCATCTCTTCGAAGCGATTGATATCTAAGTTAGTAGGGAAAGTTGTGTTCTGTAGAGCTTTATCGAGAATGGCTCAATGCTTAGGTGACAAAGTCAATAGTTCCAAGATAGATATTTGTGTGAGTGTTTTACTCAATTGATCTAGAAGGTTGTATTTGAACTTGGAAGCTTGCATAGATGGCTCAAAAGGACCTGGAATAGTAATCCTAGTTTTGCACGTGTTTACACTACATTCCGGATGCTTCTTAATGGTGAAGGTATTGACATGCTCATTTGCAGTGTGGAGGCTATATACGATCTTTCCTTTTCCATAGTCATAATTGGCTGATGGGTCAGTCTTGGGTCCAGAACTAGAGGCTTTTCCATTTGTATGATCATGTAAGGGGTCTATGAAGACCTTATGATCACTGTTCTTGGTATTTTTCTATCCACCAACCTCTATGGTGCAATTTTCAACAAAGTCTTGTATAATGTTCTTGAGTTGGCGACATGTTTGTAGGTGGTGTCCTTTTGTTTGATGATAGTCACAATAGGCTTTGTTGTCCCACCATGACGGTTTAAATTGTCCAGAATCATACTCTCTTGGTTCCAAAGGTTTAATGAGATTGTTTTTAATCAACTCTTTGTAAATACCCTCGATTGCTTGTCCTAAAGGAGTAAATTCACATGCAGGAAATCTCCTTTGTTGTGGTCTTTGTTGTTGTGAATTTTGGACATAGTTAGCTTGTTTTGTTCATGGTGTCTTGATTGGAATGATAACCTCTAAGTGTGATTATAGGTCCTGTGTGTATGTTTTTAGCATCGACAATGCCATCATTTGTAACATTCTTGTTTCGAGACCATAATTTGTTTCTATCATTTGGCACATTCTGATGTTGGACAACCAGATTTTTACCTGGTACCTTTATCTCTCCTTTGTCTATAAGGCCCTTCTCAAGGATGACCCCCTTTTGTACTAAGTCTGAAAATGAAGTAGAATAGCATACCATTAGATCACTTCGTAATTTGGGGTTGATGCTCTCTAGGAATATTGTGACCTTTTGTTTTTCCGGTATTTCAACTAGACATCTACTAGCTAGACTTTGCCATCTCTAAAGAAAGTGGTGAAGGTTTTGCCATCCTCTTGTGTCATATGGCACAAGGTTGCTATTGTTACCTCATTGTCTATGTTAAAGGTAAAATGTTCCACAAACTTCTCAGCTAACTTGCCCCAAGATCGTATACCATATGGTAGTTTAGAAAACCATTCCAGTCCTATCCCAACAAGGGTTCGTGGAAATAGTCTCATCAAGTATGTGGGGTCATACAATATGTCCATGCATGCTGTTGAGAACTCTCTAATGTGTTCTAAAGGATTCTTTCTCCCATTATATTTAGGAAAAATTGGTATAATGTATCCATGGGGGAAAGGTGTCATGTAAAGCGCCTTGTCAAATGGACATGGACATAGGTCTTGTGCTGAGATAGTTCGTTTTCCTGACATAGACATGTTGTCCATTTGTTGTTGAAGAGTTTGCATTTGATTTTTAAGGACGTCGACTTGTGTCAAGGACATGGTGTTTGTGATATTTAGATCAATGTAGGTACTTTGATACGCCATGTTCTGTGACGGGTTGTGATTAGGCGAGGGAATATATCCTGTCAAAATATTCTGATGTGGTATAGGGATATTCCCTGTCTGAATAGTTTGAATTGGTATAGGAATGCTTCCTATTTGAATCATCTATTTTGGGATAGGAATCTTTCCTGCTTGAATAGTTTGACTTGGTATAGGTATATTTCTGCCAACTTTGGTTCTCTTACCAGTCGTGTTGGGGCCAAAGGGGTTGGAGGAAGTTGCCCCCACAGTAAATTGTTAACCTTGTGTTATGTTGAATGGGGTTGTGTTTACAATTGATGATGTTTGAGTTGGTATACTAGTTGGTATCGTTGTGGTAATTTGGGGAATAGAGACAATTGACATTGCAGTTTGCGTTGGTTGAGTAAATTGTTTTTGCAAAGTACTAATGTCAAATCCTATGGGTAGTTGGGCACCTTCTGCTAGCAACTTTGCTAGATACCATTGGGGATCATTTAGCAAACATTCCTCCATAAAGGAGGAAAATTCACGATCTTGTAATGCTGCCTCTATGTCTTCTTGGTAAATATGACCATGTGTGTCTCTAACGACATGTTTTTCAAGCAAAGGCCTATGTGGTTGTTTACTTCCTAATGGTTGGTTTCCAAATGGATTGATGAATTCATTGGGATCTGTCATTGCTTTGTGTTTCTTTTGGGGACTTGTTTCGAGCATGAAAAATTTTCTCAAAATGGGATTATGCAGACTATGCCTAAAAACTGATATTACCTATTTCTATGTTTTTTTTGGATTTTTTGACAATAAATGACATTTGTAAGATGATTTCTGAAATGATGTTTCTAAGATGGCATATGGTAGGATGGACACTACGCAAAAATCTCTAGAAGATTATGATGATAAATGGTTCTAAAATGGCTATAACCTACCTACCTATGGGATAAATACATGCAACTAGGTTGACTGACTGTGACAAACTAGAATATGGACGTTTCTAAAGACAAGGAAAGTTATCTATTCTATGATATGGAATTTTCTAGGAAGTATCTATATGCATGCAACTTAGGATGACTATGACTAAGACATTTATTGTAACTAAGACGTATATGACACCTAATGATGCAAGGTTTTTGAGCAAGATTTTAACAGTTTCTGTCCAAGATCGATCTTAAAAACCTAAAGCAACTAATGACAGTAATGTTTCAGACTCAGATCATAGTTTTTGATGTTTTCTGTTGATAAGAAAATGCGGTTCACCTAACAGTTGTGGTTCACAGATTGACAGATGTGGTTTTTGACAGTGCATGCAGTGTTTTATGACAGTTGTGATTTTTCCTCTGACAAATGCCGTTTACCGAGACACATGCGGTTTGAATTTTGGACAATGTAAACCTGAACTTCCTAACAAACACTTGGGCTCGAAAACTGACAGATGCAGTTTGCATGCACACATGCGACTCAGAATGTGATAGTTGTGACTCGACTTTACCAGACTATGAATGATAAAAATTGTGACAGACACATGTGGTCTTTCCCCTAACAGATGCGACTCGCTAGGACAGATGCAACATTTAAACTGACATATGCGACTCGGTTTTCTGACAGTTGAATTTTTTTATGAAAGTTGTTTACTGACTTTGTTTGTTTGATCAATATTTTGTCAAATACAACAAACAAAAAACACAGCAATAAAAGTATTTTTAGTTTTGTGATGAAAGGACTATTGAGACTCGAAAAACATTTACTACCTAGGCTTTTAGGACAATACTTGTTGAATTCTTACTTGGATTTCTCTAGCTACGCATATTTACGATGGATGATTAGTAGCTTGACCTCACTGGCTCCCCTCCACGACACTCACTTATATGGGGCAGCCAAGCTACAGTACCCATGAATCTCCCATGGCATACCTTTCAACTCTACACATAAACCGTAAGATTGTAAGACGGTTTCACAGGGTCGACCCTGCTGTGCCAACAAGTAGGTAAGATTTTGGTAACTCTACAACAAGGTGTTTAATATGGGAATTCCATTCATGGGACACTATCCAACATCGATGAGAGTCCATTTTTTTCCATCTCATCAAAATAGTGCGTGTGATTCTTGGGGTTTCCCCAAGAATCCACTTTTATATACCGGCTAGAAGTCGCTTGACTTTAGCATGCTACCGGTCTGAGTCATCTTGGGGTGAGTACTTTTTCCCACCAAGACAGACCCAAATTCTAGAGTCAGTAACCATTTCTCTTACACCCAAGATCGAATGAATGCGCAAGGGGAGAGGATACTTTGATTACTAAATCATGGGGTTCTAATCTAACAATGCAAGCACGAAAAACACTGGTAAATTTGTTAAGCCCAAACGAGATTATTTATACTACCAAACACAAGTTCATTTTATTCCACATGACGATTATCTATCTACCAAATGAAAAGCTTGCTAAAAAGACAAAGGCATTAGGTCTTGCATGCAAATTTTTCAGTAGTTCATTTGTTTGTCTTTGGTTTTCTTTTTATTTTCTTCTATGCTTCATCTTGCAAACACTTGTTATTCCACCTTAAGACAACTGTAACAAACATTAGTGAAAATCCAAATCACCTAAAAAACATGAAAACTAATAGAAAAAGAGATGGATGCACGAAAATAAAATAAAAAAAAAGAAAAATTTTACCAACCGGATGCGGCTTTTGAAGACCTAGATGCGGTTGAACTAGTGATAGGCATATGCGGTTGATGGCGTATCAGATGTGGTTTGGTAATTCATTGATAGGCGAATGCGGGTTTTGACATGCGGATGTGGTGTTTGATAGGCACATGCGGCATTTGATAGGCAAATGTAGCTTATGGCATAGCAGATGTGGTTTGTAATGACAATTGTGTCGCTGTTTTTGACAGATGCAGTGTTCTAGATGGAAAACCTATAAAAAATGAAAAATAGAAAATGGACAGACGAAATTTGAAGCGTGTTCACGTCAAGTTCACCAAATGTAACTCAGATTTTCAGAATTGGATATGGATGCTAAAGCTACACAAGATTACACATCAATTCTAATCTAAATAAAACAATAAAGAACGATAAGTAAGCATGATTAAAATTAAACTAATTAAAACTAGAATGATCTCACTAAATATGCAAATACTTCCTCGATTTATCTCAATTGCCCTTCTTCATCTTGTTGTATTGTTATTCTTGCCCTCAGATATTTGTGCATTTGAATGCAAGCATAACTTCATCGAGTGTCTCAACAAAATATCAAAGATTATTTCTTCTCAAAAGTATAATAATTTCGAGAGGAGGAATAATGATAATGACAGGCCATTTTATAGATTTTTTGTTTTCGAATGATCAGCTCAGATTGAAAGAGAGATCAACGGAAGAGATTGATGAATGCCATGCGATGTGAGTTCTGTCTCAGATAGAACGTGAGTTAGAATGTGAGTTCAACTGCAGGTAAAGACTAATTTTAGAACGTGAGTTAGAACATGAGTTCCAATCTTAATCTTCCAAAATAGAAGAAATAGACTTTGTATTCAAAATCCAAAGTTAGAAGTTGAAGAATAAATGCATTCGAATGCAAATAGGAGTTTGATCAACTAGTTGTGATGGAGAGTTCTCTCACAAAGATAAACTGGTGTTTAACTCAAGAGATAACTGGAGAACTAAAAATAGAACTCAAGTCTGATGGTGAGTAAATGATTTAGTCAACTAATTGACAGAAGAATGTGACAAATAATTAAATATTAATTAAATATTAATTTAACTCATCATTTGAAAATAAGACTTTAATTAAATAAATAAAGTAATTTATTTAATTTGACTGTTTGAAAAGGATAAATATGAATAATTAATTAATAAATATTTAATTATAGATAAAGGGGGTTAACTGAATAATTAAATAAAGATATTTAATTATAGTTGAAAAAGTATGATAAAGGGGTAATTAAATAATAAATTATTTAATTGATAGATAAAGGAGGAAGCATTAATTAGTTAGAGACATAATTGAATAATTATGATTTATTTAATTAGTCAAGTTGAATAAAGGTTAATAATGAATTAATGAATTAATTAAAAGGGAGTATTTAATTAATAGAGGAAATATGTGTTAGAAAGGTTAATTAAATAATTAACATTATTTAATCATGACCACGGACTATAGAAAATTATGTCGAAATGTGTACTCGCAGGCCTAGACCAATTTTCGGTATCTACAGAATCAGATTGCACTTCCTTTTCCATCTCCCACGAAACCTAGTTCTTTTCAGAAAACAACATTTTTAAAAAGTGACGCACACTGTATAATGCATAATTTTTTTCCATGAAGGATAAAATTCTAATGCTTTCAAATTTAGATTTTTAACTCCTATATCTAGTGCTTTCCCTTGGTTAGATAGTTTTTTATTGAATATTTTTTCTTTAATCAAATTTTGAAGTCAAACCAATTATAATTCAGACATAGTGCGACCGTATAATGCATAATACTTTTTGTATATATCAAAATTAAAAAAAAAAATTATTGGATCAAAGACTTAAATATTTGGTGCACTCATATTTTCATATTTTTTTGATAATCTGTTATTTTTCCGCATGTGCGGAACAAAGACCTTCATTTTGAATGAAAAACCTATGTTTAATTAAACTAAAAAAATATATATATAATAAAACCAAAACATATTAAAATTATATTCATTTGATAGATCATTCCAAGGGCTACCATAATCATTTCAAATAAATTTTAAATTAATTCATTTGATCCCCGAAAAGGTAAGTCAAAAGTGATTTTTTATCAACATTTTGATAGGTGTAAAGGAGACTCATTTATAGGTATGGTTTAAAACTAGTGAGGTTCTATCCAAGTGGGTTTGATCAAACACTCTTCAATTGGAATCCTTGAAATGGAACATTTTAAGGCTTAAATCATTATATTTTCTAAAAATATGTGATTTCAACAAAAAACATTTCCTCTCAGAAATTGTAAACTAGCTTTGTGGGATCACCCACAAGTATGTCTTATTCATCAATTAGGTCTACCTAATTAGATGAAAACAAAATAATTAAAAAAATATTTTTCGGCATCATATATAATTTAATTTTTTTATGCAGGTATTGCATTGTACCAAGTCGGCTAACATAACTAGTCTCCATAATATATTGCATACACTAAGTCATCCAAGACTAGAACATAATTCTCCAAACCAGCGAATAAACCTCAAAGAAAACACCTTCTAGATTTGAGAACACATTAATTTCCCATCATACTACCAACATATAGACTATCAACAGAACCACAACATAAGAATTTTCACCTTAATAAAATGTGGAGTCTCCCATACAGTATGCCAAGCAAGGAACAATACTAGAATACAGAGTTCAAATTTGTTAGAGATAACTTTATGCTAACAACTAAAAACGTCTCAAGATCCAAGATACAACTGTCTGAATGATTCATGATAATATGGTTAAGAGATTAGAGTCATATCAATCTTGCAATGAATTTCATACTCAAATACCAACACACTGATTCATCAAAAAAGAGTATTACAGGAAAATAACAACTTTGATAAACCAAGTAGACTTCCCATATAGTTATAACAATTTTGACATCAATGACAACATAGGAACAACCAACAAAAACCATCCATACTTCATGCTCATGTTGCAAGGATCCATAATCCCAACATCTATACCTTGTAGAATTTGTGTTCTCAATATATCCAGGGATAATGGGTTGGTTTTGATGTATTATGAAGGTTGACTGCCATTTTTTTGAGTTAGGTTTGTCACTTGTTGTTGAAGGGATGACATGGTTTGAAAAAGTGTGTTAATGATGGAATAATTGTTATTAATGTAAGTTGTAGGGGAATAACAAGGAGTGGTGTATGTATGCAGAGGGCAAGTGAATTGCAAATTTGTGAGGGAGGATGGTTTAGGAGATATTTTATTTGAATGGACAAAGCTAGAAGGATTCTGTATGGAAATACCTAAGGAAGTTTTGAAATTTCTAGTAGATTGAATGGTTGTGGTAACTTGAGTACTAGTGTATGTAGGAATTGAAATAGGTATTGTAGAATGAGGAATTAAAGTTCCACCTTGGCTTTGACTACACCCCAAAGCTTGAGTACAACTAATCATGGTATGGATTTTATTTTTAACATTATGCACATTGGTTGTAGATATGCAATTCATGGGAAATGAGGTATGCATTATATGATCCATAAGGGGTTGATTATCAACACTATTAGAAAGAGAGTTATAAAAACCGAGATCTACAAGAAATGGTATATCATGGGATGGCATGAGTCACGAACTATGTCTCACAATAGTATTGCTAATAGGAAAAAAAGTTGTAAAAATCATACAAGTTTCACAAACTTAGTGTGCACACCCAAAATGGAAAGAGGCTTAAGATACAATGCATTGACCTAAAATTTAATGTGTAAATATAATTTTTAGATTCTAAATAATGTAATTTTTTTATTACACTAAGCAACAATCTAAAAATGAAATGTTGTAAATACAATTTTCAAATCACAAAATCCACTAAATGTACCAAATTAAGATAAATATAATGAATTTTATGAAACATAAAATTAGGAAACTTTAATAGAAATCTGAAAGCAGCAAATAGAAGCACAACAATAAAGATTTTAATTTCCAAAAATGTAGATCAAGACCTGATTAGGGACTCATTCTCCCTAGGGTGAATGGTTCCTATACTAGGGTTTTGAAACTTAATTTTTATATATTTTCAAGTCTTTTCTAGTGATTTTCATATTCAAGTTGGTTACAGCAAGTTTCAGTTTGATTTTTTGTAAATGCAATGTGAAATGAAAGTTATGTGTCAAAATAATGACTTACAAGACCTAATTTGATATGCACTTTTTGATTCAATTTTCAAATGCAGGTTAATGTGATGTATATGATATGCAAGATGAATGATTTTTTTATGTTTTTTCAGATTCAAAGAATGCAAGCAATGCAATCCTAAAACCCTAGATGAGATGCGAATTTGAATCCAAACTAGACATCCTAAATGAGATCTAATTCAATGTGAATAAATGAAAATGAATACAACATCAAAATATATGATGAAAATGACTCCTAATATTAGAAACTACAATGTTCAATAGGTTGGGTTCAAAAAAATCAAACATAGAAAAATAGGGTGTGTGATCCAAGATGGATTAACCAGATGGATACAGCCTATCTTTCTACTTTCATTAAGTTATGAGGGTTATAATGTGTAAATGAGGATAAAATATTAAACCTAACCAATAAAGCAATCAAAAGGCAGGTTTTAAGAGGTTCAAATGTTGTGTGCTTGTTGCAAAAATTTATTTTTCGAGCCTCACCGAGCAATCATTCACCCTATGGTGAATGGGTCCTAGCTAGGATTTTGGAAAATTAATTTCTAGGTTATGTTAATTTTTTGTACTCCCAGATCCTAGTAAGAGATTGTCAAAAACTAGAAAATAAATCTTGTAGCTCAGTTTTTGTGATTTCACAAATTTCCTAGCAACTTTGACAACTTTTGAATTTTTTCTCTCCAATTGATCTTCAACCTAAAACATGCAATCACACATGAAAGAGGAAAAAAATGTTGTTTAGTAGGAAATAGGGGTTTTCCTTGTTCAAACCACATTTTGGTAATTAAACCATTAAATTAAATAATGCATAAAGGAATGATGAATGAAAAAATTAAAGTCCCAACTCACCACACCTCAATTGAAACCTTGGAGTAAAAATAAGTAATTTAGCATGAAGTGGCCTTAATTAATATAGATCTTGATCTTGAATTTTGATGTGAAAGAATTCTTTAATTTGATATTCAATGCTACATCAACACATTATCTCAATAACATGCATGATGCACTATGCCTTTGACATGATGAAATCACTCTTGATTGCTACAATAATCTTCTACAAATCTTCCTTTGAATGCAATAAAGAAACAATTTTCCAACTTTCACATGGTTGTGTACAATTATATCCCTATGTCCTATAATGTATTCTCATATAGGAGAGGTAGGATTATCATAGCTCTCTATCATTGGATCTCTTAGCACCAAAATATCCTCCACACAAATGTGATTTTTATGATCGATTGTATCCTCTTTCACTAAAGTATTCTCACAAGTAGGGGAGATGTTGCGAGATGAATGAAGACTAGGTAAAGTAATGTTAAGGAATTTTTCAATGATCTTATCTTCTTGTTTCATAATATCCTACCAAGGGGGAGGAGGAGAGGGACACCCAAGAATTTCATGATTCTCAATGATTGTATCTTATTTCACCAAGATACCTTCATCACTAATAGGAGAGGTATTG
The DNA here is from genome assembly GCA_007115665.2 of Sequoiadendron giganteum. Lineage (NCBI taxonomy): Eukaryota > Viridiplantae > Streptophyta > Pinopsida > Cupressales > Cupressaceae > Sequoiadendron > Sequoiadendron giganteum. The sequence goes on along the minus strand of CM021101.1, from coordinate 171,826,760 downwards.
GGAGAAGAAAAAATATGATTGTTCACGTTCACCAAAATGAACAGAAAGGAAATAGGGTTCCACCTATTTAGGATACAAAACTAGGCTAGGACCTATTTCACTCTTCAGTTCATTAGGAAATCATAATCCCTCAACCAAGTGACTCAATTGAGGGAAGGGGTGTTAATAGGAGGTTTCCTTGGGTGTGATTAAATGGGGGTTCACCATTAAAATGAAGTTTCAAAGGAGTAATACAAACTCAAATACAAAAAACACTAGAAACTTAAAGAACATGAAATTAAATTAACAAATAGAAATCAGAAAAAAAGAACCTAGTAAATTGATGAATTGAAAGGAAGATCTGTAACTCTGAAATTTTGCCTTTTGAAGTGCACTAGGACTCATACACCAGGTAGGGCCATTTTTCCTACAACAAGAATCTGACTAGGATCTGGAATCTTCTAGTGACTATGCAAAATCTATAAAAAACTAGAAAAGAAGGGTATACTGGGACTCATATGCCTAAACAGTTGCAAAGTATCCAAAAAAAGTGAAAAGTGTCCTATGAGCAAAATTTTGAACTGAAACTTTGTGAACCTTTGAATATGGATTAAATAAGCACTTTCCAACTGATTTCATATAAATAAGTTGGATATCTTGCTCCAGATCTTATTTCTGTGAGCCTTTACAACTTCTTATTAAAGCTTTGACAACTTATGCAACATTTGTTTCAAAGGATCTTCAAGCTCCAATTCACCTAGATCTGCAATCACAAATCAAGAGAGAAAAATGTTGTTTTGTTAGGGAATGGGGGTTTTCCTTACTCAAACCTCATTTTGGTAATTAAACCTTGAAATGAAATAGAAAATCGTTGAGGAATGATGTCTGAACAAATATATTTAACAACTCACCAAACCTTGTTAAAACCTTGGACTGCAAATCTTAAAAATAGGATGAAGTGGCCTCAATGATTGTAGATCTTGATCATAAAACTTGCATAGGATAATGGCTTGAAAAATTTATTAGATGGGTATGTGCAAGATCATGATGGGCCAAAAAGTGGTGATATGTAAGTGATATGATGGCCCATGTGGCTAATGACATTTTTTTTACCCAAAGTTGATGAAACGAAAAAGGATTTTTAAAGGAGATTCTCAGCTTTCCACCAATATAGATTATTCTCTAGTTTGAATTTAACAAATAATAATTATTCATTTCCTATTTGAATTACTACCAAAGTCTCGATTGATAGGCTGATTGAAAAAATTCTATATCTTTCGAATGGTATCACATTTTTTGAATCTAAAACATGTGAAAAATTCTATGCTTCACATACTATAGGATTTAAAAAAAAAAAATCATGAAGTTTTGACCAAGTTAAGGTGGTCAGACATACGAGTTTTTATATTTTTTAAAAGTTATAATAAAAAATCATAATTAATTATTTATTTGGAAAAAAACTACAAAAAAATATGCATCACATTGAAACATGAGTCCTCTAATTATATTTAAAATCTTATAAAAAAATATTATCATTTTATTATGGTTAGGGTGGTCAAATAGACACCAACTTTTTATTTTTTCCTTGAAATTTAAGTACTGCTGCATTGAAATTTCAAATTTTCACCAAATAGGTTTTTTTTTTTTAAAATAAACCTAGTAGTTTAGAAACTAAATTCAATTTTCTACAAATTCTATTCTTAAGTATTTTTGAAATAATATACATAACCTATTCAAAAATTTATGTCAAGTTTCCTAGCTCTGATTTTCTGAATTTTCATCACCACTTAAGGGCCTATTTTTTCCATGATGATCATGCACATACCAAGATCTTGAATTATACATCAACAAATTAGCTCAAAAACATGCATGATGCACTAAATCTTTGAGATGATGAAATGGATCTTGATTGCTACAATAATCTTCTATAAATCTGCTCTTGAATGCCTTCTCTAATGCTCTTGAATACTCTATGATGTTGTTGTAAAATCTTAGGATGCTTGACTCAAAACTTGGAGGTGAAACTAAGTGAAATAGCCTTGTATATATACTTTTTTATGCCTAAATTCCTAAAATTACAACACTTCATGCTGACATTAGATCTAGGATAATAAAATATCACCAAGAATTTGATTTAAAATCAGTCGAGGTTAAAGCGAGACTTATACACCAGTTTTGGCATATGAGTCCTAATGGCGTAAACCTAGGATACAAAATCCAAGAAGTGTTAAGTTCAATGCAATGTTTAAAATCAGGCCCCAAGACCTAGGTGGGACCCATACACCCAATGTGGTGTATGAGTCCTAGATCACTAGATTTGAAACTCATAACCTGAAACATTAGATTATGAGTTTTCATGTGTTAGGTGTTGAGATTATCCATAAAAAAATGAATTAAAGGAGGCTTGTGGATGCAAAATAGGACCATTTAAAGAATAAATAAGCCAAGTTTAGCAATGAGGGCCCAAACAAGTGTGAAAATGTAGAGGGATACATTTTTCTGCACTACAACTATAATTAAATAGCAAATGAAAAAAGGTACACCGCTATGAGAAAAAATAGTTAGAAAATTATTAAGGAGATATTTTTTTGACATGCATGATGAGACAAAGAGGATAAAGTTCATGTAATTTGTTAATTACATTTCTTCACCCATGCTAAAAAAAAGAACCTCTAAAGGCCAAGGATTTTCCAAAATTTCTCTGATGTGAATGAAATGAGAAGAATATCCTCTATTGGTCCACTTCTTTACATCCCTAATAAAATTTTCCAAACTCATCTCCAATTTGATTATCTTATTTATAGAAGTATTCATTTTTTCTATTTTTGAAGTATCATTTACAAGAATAAATTTAGGATGGGGGGTAATATATTACTAAAATTATCCATCCAAACTTTATATTCCTTTATCCCATGATATTTAGACATAATACTAGGCATGATATCATACTTAAGATCATTAGAGTATTCTAAGAACTTCTCCATGGCTAGCTAAAAACTCTAATGTACAACATATCATTCTCAATGATTTATAAGGTCTCATAGATGATACCTAACTCAAATCTATCATAAAAGTATAAATTTTCTCTTACTACCATCTTTTGAATTTTTTTCTTCCTTGGACCCCAAGTATTAATAGAACTTTGAGTTTTATTTTTCAAGAAAAGATGAATAATATGGGTAGTTTAGAGTTCATTATATCCATTCAATATTTATTTTTAATGGCTCAAAATACATGAAAATATACGACCAAAAACATTATCAACCATCTCTAAAATTTTATCTCTTTTCTCCTTCTTTTCCTTCTCCTTTGTTTCTCTCCTATCACTTTACATCCCTCTTCATGTTGTTTATCTCAACACTTAAAGTTTCCCTTTCTTGCTCAACCTTATTAATCACTCTTGACTAAGGGGGTGGTAGTAAACCAGAGAAAATATTTAATTGTTCCTATAAATTTAAACTTTGATCATTAAACTTATTTAAATCTACCTCCAATTTTCTCACTCTAGATTTTATGAACATGGTTGTATTGGCAGTCAGTGTTACATCTTGTTAGTTGGTTGTATCACCTATCCTTTTGAAAATTAAATTTCTCATTAATTCATTTGTATCATCAATGACCTATGACTTATTTTTCTTGAGAAATATGGACCACATGGCTAAATTTGCATTTCTATGGTTAAACTCTAACCCAAAATAGCTCATGCATCTTTTTGTTCCTTAGCTACTAAAAATAAGTTATTACCCTCCTCCCTCCTGATTGTATCAAATATAATGAAAGATGATATATCCCAACTTGGAAACAATAAGAACCAATGAATTTTGACAAGTTCCATTCCTTTATAGGGTTTCATGCTTCCGATTTCATCTACATTAGTATAGAATGTAGTAATAATTTGTTTCTTCTTTTGTTTAGTGAGATTTTGGCCTTATATGTTTTGTTGCGACTCCATTGGTTTACTTTTAAAGATGAAATCTTTAAAATCCTTAGTAGTAATAAATTTATCATCCTACATAAATTTAGATCAATCTAGTTCTCTCACATCATCATTTACTTGATCCCTAATCTTAAAAATTAATCAACATCCTCTCAATGGATGGTCTTTGAAATACAACCCTTGAAGAGGTATGCATCACTTGAGCTAGGTCAAAATATTATAGGAATTCATCACAACCTAAGGGGTAGTCCACAAAATATTTTGTAGAAGGAGCCAAATGTTGTAAATGCATAATTCTCTCGAGGAGTCATTTCTCAAATATTTAAGATGATGAAGGACTAGGTTCATCTATTTGTGGGATCTTAAGTGGCACATTTTTTAATAGATTAACTGCATTATCAAGAATTATAATCATTCTCAAGATAGGGTCCTATTTTTTTGTATATGCACCTTTGTAAAAATAATCAACTCTTCTTCTTATTTCCTTTGCCATGTGGATCTTGACCAATTATTCTATTCTCTTTTTTTTTAGATTGCAGGAATCGGTTAGAAAAACCCCCTATAAATTGTAGTGTACCTGGTAAAATTTTTAACGTGACCGGTGGCACTGGCATGACATGCCCTCTGGTACCACATGGGTGGGGGAGACTAGGCCTCGTGACCAACCTCCTGCAATAGGAAAGGTTTAGCCAACCGAGCTAGGCCCCCACCCAAAATAGGAAAAACACAAAACATTCCCTTCTCTTTGTTGCTTCAAAGGCTAACGGATAATTCTTGGTGAGATCCTTGGTAGGATCATATTCATAAAAATTTGATAGAACTTTTTTTTTTTTATCCTAATTTGATGAATAAAGTTCTTAGGATCATACTTCCTGTAGTGTAGAAAATATATCCATTTAAATTTTAACACTTGTTTGGGCCCTTCTTGCTAAAATTGGTTTTCTTTATGCCTTATTTGGTCTTATTTTGCATCCAAAAGCCTAATTATATGCATCTTTTTAAGGATAATGCTAATATTTAAAAATTGAAAAATTATGATTCAATGTTTGACATTGTGTGTTCTAGATCTAGTGATTAGGGGCTCATATGCCACCTTGGGCATATGGGTCCCACCTAGGTCTCGAGATTTGATTTTAAACATTGCATTGAACTTAATAGTTCTTAGAGTTTGTGTCTCATGTCTAAAACATTAGGACTCATACACCCAAGGTGGAATATGAGTCCTGCTTTAACTAGGACATATTTTAATTCAAATTCTTGGAGGGATTTTAATATCCTAGAACCAATGTCGTCTTGTAGTGTTGTAATTTTAGGAAATTTGGCATAAACAGGTATAAATATATTGTTATTTCACATAATTTCTCCTACCAAGATCAAATCTTTCAAGTATTCAAGAATTATAGAAAATTTAAGATCAAGAAGGCATACAAGAGAATTCAAGAGAAAATTATCAAGCATTTGGAGCAGCATTCAAGATTCAAGCATCATTTCAATGTCATCATGCATCATGTGTGTTTTTGAGGTAAAATTTGTGATGTAGGTTTTTATGATTCAATCAAGTATTCAAATACATTATCTCATATCAAGATGAAGATTCAAGATCTAGATCCATAAGATCCATTTCACACATGTTTGCAACCTTATCTCAAGGGTTTGGTGAGTTGCAATGTTACATTTGTTCATTCATCATTCCTTCATTCCATCTCATACCATTTCAAGGTTTAATTACAAAAATAGTGTTTGACCAAGGTAAACCCCTATCCCCTAAACACAACATTTTTCCCTCTCCATGTGTATCTAGGTGATTTGGAGATTGAATATATATTTTAAAGACAAAGTTACAAGATTGAAGAAAGTTGTCAAAGTTGTTAAGAAGTTGTCATCTTCACACAAACTCTCCTATAGATCATAATTCAGTCCTTTTAGACTTGAATATCAAGCAAGACAAAATATATAGAAGATCACTTGAGGCTACAAAATTTTTAGTCAAACCCTAATACTTGGACTAAATCGCCCCTCTCGACCTATGAGTCCCAATATATCTATTTTTACTAGTTTTTTTAAGATCTTTATTTGTCAACAAAAGATTCCAAATTCTACCTAGATTCCATTAGTAGGACTAAATCACCCAATCTAGCATATGAGTCCCAATGCACTTCCAAAAATAGAATTTTAGAGTTGTATATCTTGATTGGAGTCCATCATTTTACTAGGTTTGTTTTTGTCTGATTTTTTTTCTCAATTTCATTTCATGTTTTAAAATTCTAGAATTTAGTGCATAAGAGTTTGCATTTCACCTTTTGGTGCAGGAGAACTAGGTTGATTTTATGCCTCCATGAGGCCATTTTGTACAAACTATTGTTTTAATTTATGATTGGATCTTTTAATAAGGTTAATTAGAGTATTTTTAACTTGTTTGAAGTCATATTAGGTTATTAGGGGTGTGGGTTTGTCATATTTTGATTCATAAAAAAGAACACAGTTTCAATCCAGAAGATCAACAATTCATTATCATGGACTGTGGAAACTTGATGTTGTTGATTTTCAAAAGTTGTCAATTTTGGTAAAAAATGTCATGTTGCAAAAGTGCAAAAATACAAATAATAGAATATGACGAGTCATCTTTTGGAAAAAGGAGGTAGGAGGTAAAAATTTGGTTTGTAACTATTGTAAAAATCTTGGAAAGGCATAAAAATCCGGAATCCATTGTTGTAAAGGTTGTTGAGTGATTTTGAGGAAGTTGGGAGCAATAAAACACTTAATTTCTACATTTTTAACTATGTTTTTTACTATTCTTTTGAATGGAATGTGCTTGTACATATAGATGAGGGTATGAAACCAATGAGAGATAAAAGTTTAATGAATCTTGTTTCTATGGTTTTTTGTTTCACTCCATTTCATACCAAGAAATAAGAAAGATATGACATTTTCTTTGAAAATTGTTTGAAACCCTAGCTGGGTTAACTAGTGGCATAGAAAAAATGCACAAATTTAATTATCTCAAGTGAAAACTCAAAAAATCAAATGTAAAGGTCTGTCTTATTTATCCAAGTTGCAAGGGTCAAAGATAAGGTTTTGTGCAAGAATGTTGATCCCTTAGGATGGAAAAGGCATGTTTTTGAGCAATTTTGATGCATCAAGGTTAGGGTTGGTTAAAAAACTCTTGGAAAGTGATTTTTAAAGGATTTTATAGAATGTGTATACCATATTTGGTGTTTTTGAGGTTTTTGTGAAAACGTTTGAGGCCAGGAGTGTGGAGAATCAATAACCCCCCTTGTGAGCAAGCCTAATTATGCCTTATAGCAGTAGTAACGACAAATTTTTGGAAGATATTTTCTAAAGTAAGCATACTTTAATTTAAGATATGTTGTAAAAGGGCTTAATGGGTATCCAAGATAGGTTTTATTTTGTGGGTAGAAGTTAATTTTTTAAAGTTATGGTCAAATTCCAGTGGATTTTTTCTTTTTTCAGCCTATTGTCAAACATAGAAGCAATAATTTGAAGGGTTTGTTACAAATAAACCAGCCCTACACTTTGGATATGTTTTGAAACTTAGAAAAGGGTATCTATAATGGTAATTTATTTGTGGGTTTTAAATTTCTTCTGAAACTTATGTTGAATTTTCATTGTTTGGAATGCTATAAGAAAAGTTGATGAAGTTGTGAGAAAGTACCAAGTTGGGATTTTCAAGGTTAAAGGATTTTCTATAGCTAATTGATTTGTGGTTGGTTAATTATCTCGCTCCATGCTTTGGATAAATTTTTATCAGATCTAGAAGACCCTAAGACGAAGTTGTGAGAGAAGGTTTGTTGTATCCTCGAATAGTGATGAAGCTGGGTAGAAGGTGTGCAAATTTCTTCTATTGAGAGGAAGTGGGTAGAAGAGTTCTTGGAGAGTGCATCTTCTATAATCCTATTGGGTAGAGTATAGTTCTGTGTGTGAAGATTGGATCTATGGAAGAGATACTTGCAGAGTGAGGGTTTACAAAAAACGAAGCAAGTGATGAAAAGAGAGGAAAAGGAGATGAAGAATCAAAAGGAGAAGGAACAAAAAGAGTTATTGATCAAGAGATAAAATATTTTAGGTAGGATTTGGAACTAATTAAGGAAATTCAAGAAAATATGGAAGAAATTGTTGGTTTTTTTCCCACATAGGATTTGCAATTCTCTAAGAGGTAGCCAACCTCCATTATAAATAACCACAAAGGCTAGTGGCCAACTAACGAGATCCAGTCAAAGATTGACATCTCCTACACTTTTGGCTTTGTGAAACCAAGGTGGGTAAACCTAAGTGTGTTCATAAGAATGTTTTATGACTAGTAAGAACACTTCTTCATACATATTACAATCCCTACATAGGCAATGAAATAGTGATTACTTTTTGTATTGGTAGACCAAAGAATAATAATAGGTATCTTAGAGCAACAGGATTGAACACTTCAATGTAAGATTTGCCTCTTGTAGAGAGATAGGGTTTAATATTTTGCTGTGTTCAACTCTTAGACCACCATATTTAGAATTACAGTCCTGTATGAATCTTGAAGAAAATAGCCAGTTCCTCATCCATTGGGTGGGAGTCATACAAAGCGTAATCCAGATATTATGACCATATCACCATAATGCTTTAGATCATGTGAATTTTAATATTTAAAACAACACTCCTTACCAATCCTGAATGTATAATCATAAATATGTAACTCATTTTCAAGAAATTTCATTAACACATAGAGCTAAAGCAGGGAAATGAAGAAAAAATTCAAATATACCATTGAAAGTGAATGAAAATATCATTAGTAGGTTCATTCACAACTTATGACACACAATTAGGAGAGAAATTGTTCTGAAATGACTATCCTTTATTGCTTTACTATTTGTAATTACATTAGCATAGCTTGCTTACTTCATAGAAAACCTAACTAGAAAAAACATTAACTAAAACCTCCAAGAAAACTATAGTAAATGAACTGACTGCACATATATTCAGAACTTCATGGATCGAAAATCCAACCCTAACAATGAGCCATGAAATCTCCTTTATAGGACAAGAGAGCAACAAAGCATTAGGCTACATTGTTAATTTCAAAATTGAATTTCATTTAGAATGAAATTCGAATTCACATTCCTCATCATTGGATAGCAAAGTGCATGATTCGAGGAATCAAAAACTGGTTACATAGTGACTAGTCACAGAAAAAACAAAAGAGCGTGCCATGCATGTGCACATCCACATCAACAAGATGAAACACCAGGAAAATCACCGCCCACAACCAACAAACCCAACACTAGCAAACATTAAGTAGACCCACGCCCCCAGTACAAGCGACCGATTCGAGTTCTCACCTTAGTAAGAAGAGGAAACACCTTCTTCCCTCTAGCCACATCAACACAACACCCAACAAATTGGCATGGTGCCAGTGCAGTTATTGGTTCAACTACAATGACCTCTTCATTTACGCACATGAGTTCGGTCAAGGCCACCAAGTAACATCGGTAATCCAAGTCTTTTTTGCACCTGTTGTGATAAGAATTTGATGAAATCAGAACAGGGGATGCGCAAACGCTCAGGCCTTTTGCTAGCACTTTGAGTAGCAACTTCGGGTGTTTTAGGAGTAGGTTGCTCCTTCTCAACCAGTGACCTCCTGGCTCCTACTCTGGCACTCCTTAGCCCTATAAATTTTTCCATTGAAGAAATAGCTTCATAGAATATAGGAGAATAGCCACCACCTACAAACAAAACAACTCAAAAATGCAATGATAACACTAAGTAACTTAGCAAGCATTTATAGAGTGAATTGATGTGAGGGATATTAATTGCTTGAATACAATACAAGCATTTGAGCGATTAGTGGCTGACGTAGCCACCATAAGAGAATTCTAGGCATATGAAGAAACAACATACAACCCATCATTGTTTCTATCAGGAGGGCATCATTCGCACGCTAGAGAAAATCAAGAGAAGATCCTCTTGAATAACCCGTGCCATTAATGAAACAAGTAACAAAGTGCAAAAAATTGCCACACAGATGAACAACACCCCTCTATGAATTTGAACCACTAATGCGGAAGAGATTAGGCAAATCAGATGACTCAGATTGAGTCAATGAGTGTTAACAATCCACATCAATGCCTTGGAAAAACCACAACCAATCATAACGCATGAAAATAGGAGGTCATAATAGGACAGTAGGTCCCACCTAGCCCTGTCACTTCAAGAAACAAGCCACCTATCACCCTTTCATAGACCGCATAGTACTTTAGGAATATTTACTCTGATCATGCAAGGTCTGCGAGGGACAATTATTATTAAACCTGTCATTAAATCCCTTTGTACGCGAAAAGATGACCACTTGTCACTATTGGCACCTCGAGAATAGACCACGCTCCTTCGTATATGCCAGATGGCGGCATCTCATAGACCTTGCTCTACTTTAGTGACATCAACAGGAAAACCAACGAGGTTTGCAAGAAATAGTCCAAATCAAAACCCATGATTGGACGGCTAGCCAAACTACATATAGGACATGTAGAATATTCAGGTGGGACTTGCCAGTACAACCTTTGGCAGTATAAATGTTTAAGCCTAGGTGGAAAAAAGAGACTGACAAGTTGGGTGAAAGGGGCTGGTAAGAGCATGGAGGAAAGGCTCAACCCGATCACTTAAGTGACCGGTTACCTTTGGTAGCAAGTCACCGTTGAAATATAACATAAGGGTTTCAAAAGTTAACAATTTATATTACCATGGGTAATAGAAAACCTTGAAACCCTTAGGCTCCCTCCCTTCAAATTTGAAAATTCCAATCAGTGGCTCCGACTGGGGATGTATGCCTCTTGTGGGCATAGCAAGAATCTAGAATCTCTAGTTTCACAGACTAGATTACTGAATTACACAAGTGCCTTGATGGATATGTCACCATGCTTTGTCAATTGGACATGTGCATACTAACTTTGTGGCCCCAATCCACCAAATAAGAGAAATCAAAGTTTACCTCTATCAAAAGAAAGACTCTCTGTCACCTGAAGTAAACAAAGTCTCCGGCATTTACTTTTTGATGCTTCAAAAATAATGGGATAATTAGTATGCCTATAAGTATCATAATGTTTACTTATTCTCCCCTACACCAATTTAGTCAATGCCTTGTTCTGAAACTTTAAAAGCAACATATGACCATGATAACATTTCACCTTACTCTGCCCCTAGTCATAACTCATAGAATGTTGGCTTAATTGAGCTGAGAAGTGGAAACATTCATAACTTATCTGGTCTGCAACATCACACATTCTGGCATCATCATCAGTTTGCACATCAGATTGAAATTTTTCATATAAAACTATGTGCATGTTATCCATACTTCCATTGCTCAACAAAGATGATTCATAACTCGGGGAATCCCCACCCTTGAATTTCCCACATAAGTTTGGTCACTAGCACTTGAATTCTGTCAATTTGGAATACATCCTACCATTATAAATGTTTGCAGTACTAGCTACATCATTCTCTAGGGAATGTGTAAACACATTCATCTCAAGCCTTTCAATATACACCTTCCCCTGTACTTCTTCATTTATTCTTAAATGAAAACCATCAAAGATAAAGTCAAATACATCCATTTCAACCTAGTCAAAAGAGAAAGAGCAATATGCACTCGCCTCCTTGTACTCAACACCATCTATTGTATGCGTTAATTTATAAGTGAAAATTTTGGCACAAGCTAAAAAATTTTCACCAGCAATATCAATGTCAGAAGCTAACAACACATCCATCTCAACTCCGCATAAGAAGTCAAGAAAATTCATAGTACCAATAAATTCATCAATATATTGGTTGTTTCCAGTACTACTCTTTTGATCACACATTTTATTGTCCTCAAATTCCTCAACATTTACACAATAGGCTTGTTCCATTACCAGTATACCTGGAGTATACTCTAAATATTAATCATTTGAAATTTTTTCCTTCACTTGGAAACAAGTAAGAGCATAAGGTTCTACATTTCCATACAACTTTGGTAAAAAGAAAAGCTTAGTTCCATCCTCAATACTGCAATCACTACTTCTGAAATCACAATCACTAGCCTATAATAAAATCTCAATGATATGAGCATTACAATCAAGATTAGGAAACACAATGCGTGTCTCACACAATCCTGCATCATTTTTCCCCTCAAATTCCTCTGCAGTTATCCAAATTTCTTCAAAAGGGCAAGCATTGTCTTCATTTTGTGTAGGCACATTCTTGGCTGATTCTGTAATCTCTATCCACTTAATGACTTGGGCCAAATTAGTTGGTTTTAATTATTTTGGCAAAGCACTTAACCCTAGTTCGTAAAGTTCACAAAATAAATCAATGCATTCATAGTCATTAGGTCTATGACTTCTAGGAATTTGTATTAAAGCACCTTAAAATCTCAAGAAAAACTCATATGGTGATTGTTTCTCTTACCTCTTCATAACATACAATTTTGGTACAAGAGAATTTTGATCATTATCACTCAAATTGGACTGACTTCCAATTTGGATCTCATTATCATCACACTGCAATGGTGAATATAACAGTTTTCAAAACACCCTTATCATAATTAGTGCTATGAGTAACCAACTCTGACATTTTACTAGTACTAGTAAGGTTAGGGTAATCAATACTTGTAGGCAGATACCCCTTCATCATTGAGTATTTCATGTTGTTTTCAATTTCCATAGCCATTTGATATGCTTGGTGCATGTTTGTAGGTTCTTTATCTCTTAGTAGGTAACCCATCCTTTTGTCAAAAGCACCAAGATATACAACTAAGAATTCAGCCTCACTCAGTCTTATTTTTTTAGGGATTTCCCTTAAAGCTCTTGAAAACCTGAGATTAAAATATGGGATTAGCTCCTCTTCTTTTATGTGAATTCCCATAAAACCTTTTCTTAATATGTTGGGACTGACTTGTTCACCAAATTGCTCCATAAAAACTATCACAAACTGATTTCATGAGTTAATAGAATAGGTAGGTAAATAGGAAAACCAATCCCTAGCATCACCCTTCAAGGATTGCACAAAAAGTTTCATGACAGCATCCTCATGACTGATTTCATAATCCCCCATTACATCTACAAAATGTTGTAAATTCTTAGAGGCTGATTCTGCACTTTTCCCTATATATTTAGGAAAATACTTCCTAATCTTCTTAGGAATTGGATTAGGGTAAACACTGACATCACTGAAAACAAAAGGCATATACCTTTGAGTTACAAAACACCCTGAAGGGCTTAATGCAACTTGTTCTATTTGCATTTTATGTCTGCCTTTACATATGGGAGATCACTTATTCCCATTTAAAATTTCATCAACAGTACATATTTTTCAAAAATATCATTTACCATCTCAACCATGATTCCATTAGGGACTGAAAATAGTATTCCTTGCTTTCAAAGATATGATGCAACCTAAACATTGTTTCATAAGCCCTTTTACATATTGCATCATTAGAAGTATGGAAAAACTAATCATTGTTCCTTTCTTGATGCTAGACATCTAGTTTGGAACCATTTGCATCCTTAATTACAAACACCCATCACAATTAGAAATAGTGAACTGTTTAGTTTTGATGAAATACCTAGTAATTTTTGGTAGCATTTATTAATCCCATCTCCCTGACTGTAAATATCATAGATCTAGGAATGTTCCTTCATTCATCAATTGGTTCTTCAGACAAAGTCGCCACCTCTTCAACAGAGGACTGTATTAAAAGAAATATGAAATTATTTTTCAAAGCTTGTTAGATTCTAGGTTTTTACCCACAACAGAGTCACACCATGTCGCTACCAATCTCCTTCAAAACCACAATCCGTCACCATCCAAATTTAACATTTAACTTCACTTGAACAAAAGATTCTGGATAGCCTCCTTCAACCCCTATGGTTTCTCCTCCTTCTCTTTTTTTAAATTTCTCAGAAGTTCTCCCAAATAAAACCACCATTCAACTAATAACTCTAGAACTCCTAAATCCTTTTCCAACAAGATACCATAGATCATAGGATTGTCAAGTTCATTTCAACATCCTCTTCCTTATAGAGTTGAAAACATTCACTATGTAAATTTAGAACAACATATCTTTGATATGACTCTATAACCATCTACAACCAGAGATTCAGAACTTCCCCAATAGAGTCGCCATTTTGTTGGTGTTTTTTCCCACATAGGATTTTCAATTCTCTAAGAGGTAGCCAACCTCCATTATAAAGAACCACAAAGGCTAGTGGCCAACTAACGAGATCCAGTCAAAGATTGACATCTTCTACACTTTTGGCTATGTGAAACCAAGGTGGATAAACCTAAGTGTGTTCATAAGAATGTTTTATGACTGGTAAGAAAAATTCTTCATAAAGATTGAAATCCCTACACATGCAATGAGATAGTGATTACTTTTGGTATTGGCAGACCAAAGAATAATAACAGGTATCTTAGAGCAATAGGATTGAATACTTCAATGTAAGATTTGCCTCTCGTAGAGAGATAGGGTTTAATATTTTGTTGTATTCAGCTCTTAGACCACCATGTTTAGAATTATAGTCCCGTAGTAATCTTGAAGAAAATAGCCAGTGCCTCATCCATTGGATAGGAGTCATACAAAGCGTAATCCAGATGATATGGACATATCACCATAATGCTTTACATCATGCGAATTTTAATTTTTAAAACAACACTCCTTAGGAATCCTTAATGTATAATCATAAATCTGTAACTCATTTTCAAGAAATTTCATTAACTCACAGAGCTAAAGAAGGGAAATGAAGAAAACATTCAAATATACCATTGAAAGTGAATGAAAATATCATTAATAGGTTCATTCGCAACTTATGACACACAATTAGGAGAGAAATTGTTCTGAAATGACTATCCTTTATTGCTTTACTATCCATAATTACATTAGTATAGCTTGCTTACTTCATAGAAAACCTGACCAAAAAAACATTAACTAAAACCTCCAAGAAAACTACAATAAATGAACTGATTGTACATATATTCAGAACTTCATTGATCCAAAATCCAACCCTAACAATGAGCTGTGAAATCTCCTTTGTAGGATAGGAGAGAAACAAAGCATTAGGCTACATTGTTAATTTGAAAATTGTATTTCATTTAGAATGAAATTCGAATTCACATTCCTCATCATTGGATAGCAAAGTGCATGATCTGAGGAATCAAAAAAAAGTTACATAGTAACCAGTAGGAGAAAAAACAAAAAAAGGGTGCCAGGAACATGCACGTCCACATCAACAAGATGAAACACAAGGAAAATCACTGCCCATGACCAACATACCCAACACTAGCAAACATTAAGTAGACCCACAAACCTAGTACAAGCGATCGCTTCGAGTTCTCACCTCAGTAAGAAGTGGAAACACCTTCTTCCCTCCAGCCACATCAGCACAACACCCAACAACTTGGCATGGTGCCACTATACTTATTGGTTTGACTGCAAGGACCTCTTCATTTAAGCCCATGAGCTCGATCAAGGCCACTAGGTAACATCGGTAATCCAAGTCTGTTTCGAACTAGTTTCCATCAGAATCTGATGAAATCAGAACAGGGGATGTGCAACACTTAGGCCTTTTGCTAGCACTTTGAGTAGCAACTTCGGGTGTTCTGGGAGCATGTTGCTTCTTCTCAACCAGCAACCTCCTGGCTCCTACTTTGGCACTCCTACGCCCTATAGATTTTTCCATTAAAGAAATAGCTTCATAGAATATAGGAGAGTAGCCACCACGTGCAAACAAAACAACTCAAAAATGCAATGATAACACTAGGTAACTTAGCAAGCATTTATAGAGTGAATTGATGCGAGGGATATTAATTGCTTGAATGCAATACAAGCATTTGAGCGATTAGTGGCTGACATAGCCACCATAAGAGTATTCTAGGCTTATGAAGGAAAGTCGTACAACCCATTATTGTTTCTATTAGGAGGGCATCGTTTGCATACGAGAGAAAATCAGGAGAATATCCTCTAGAATAACCAACGCCATTAATGAAACAAGTAACAAAGCGAAAAAATTTGCCACATAGATGAACAACACCCCTCTTTGAATTTAAACCGTTGATGTGGAACAGATCAGGAAAATCGGACGACTTAGATCAAGTCAATGAGTGCTGACAATCCACATCAGCACCTTTGAAAAACCACAACCAATCATAACCCATGAAAATAGGAGGTCGTAACAGGATAGTAGGTCCCAACTAGCCCTGTCGCTTCAAGAACCAGTCCATGTGTCACCCTTTTGCAAACCTCGCAGTACTTTAGGAATATTTACTTTGATTGTGTGAGCTCTGCAAGGGAGAATTATTATTAACCTTATTAGTAAATCCCTTCGCATGCGAAAATACGACCACTTGTCATTGTTGGCACCTCGAGAAAAGACCACGCTCCTCCGTATATTCCAGATGGTGGAATCTCGCACACCTGACACTACTTGAGTGACATCAGTAGGAAAACATGTGAAGTTTATGAGAAATGGTCCAAATCAAAACTTGTGATCGAACAGCTAGCCAAATTGCATATAGGACATGTAGAATATTCATGTGGGACCAGCTAGTACAACCTTTGGCGGTATAATTGTTTAAGCCTAGGTGGCAAAAAGAGACTGACAAGTTGGGTGAAAGGGACTAGTAAGAGCATGGAGGAAAGGCTCAACCTGATCACTTAAGTGACCGGTTACCTTTGGTAGCAAGTCACCATTGAAATATAACATAAGGGTTTCAAAAGTTAACAATTTATATTACCATGGGTAATATAAAACTATGAAACCCTTAGCCTCCCTCCCTTCGAATTTTAAAAGTCCCATAAGAAATAATGAAGATTGAGATGCAGCAATTAGAAAACCAAGAGAAAAGTTGGCATTTACTAGTCAAGAAAAATTTTATGTTCTTAGAAACCAAGATCACCTACATGCAATCACCTGTCACATGCAGAAGACATGCAGAACCAAAGAAGATGTTCTGTAAACCTCAAAGTAAAAATGCATTATTGAGTATCAATTATTACAAAGAGATCAATCCTTATGAAGGATATCAAGAAACCCTAAAAGGGAAACCCTAAATGAAACCCTAGTGTCCACACTTAATAATTAATCAATTATTAATGTGCCTAAGGTTAGCTTAAGTAAGTAAAGGAATAAGTGACTTAATTAATTAACCAGTATGATATAATTAATTAAGTGTAATAACTTATTACTCTAACATATGTGGCCTATCAGGAAGATTATTTTGAAGAGGAGAAGGCAAGTGGAGAGAATGGAACCTCTTTTGATGGAGGAAGATAAAGAACAGGCTAAGCAAGCTGATGTGATGATATTTGATAGGGAAGAGTTAATTAAAGTAGAAGAAGAAAATCATAGGGAGGTTGCAACCATTTCAAACCTTGAAGGTACCAAGAGAGAAGAGGTAAAGAGTGATATGATTTTGGAGGGAAATCATATTGAGTTAGTGTCAAAGTCTGATTTGTTGAAGGTCAAAGATGAAGTGAATCTTGGGATTCAAGATTTCCTTAAGGGGTATGTTGATATCCTAATTTTTTCTTCTTTGTTTTCAGAAAAGGATAATGGACATTCTATTTCAGTTAATTCAAAGGTTCCTAAACCTGAGAAAGCAAGAATTGTAGGGGAAAAGCATCATGTCAAAGAGGTGAAAATAAAAAATGACGATTTTAAGGAAGAGTTGCAAAGGAGAAAGGGAAAATTCAAGCATGCATCTAAAGTGAAGAAGAATAATGGAGGATGTGTATTTGCAACAAGTTCAACAATGTTTTCGGATGAGGAAGGAATATACAAATTTCTTGTTGAGATTGCAAGGACGGATAGACCTAAGTTCAAGATGACGAAGCTACATGTTGAAGTTGAGAAATGCAATCACAGGATAGATGTGCAAGTTGTAGCTTTACCTTTTGCTTTGTTCTTTTTGTTGTAAGCAAGCCACACTGAGAGGGGGGGGTGAATCAGTGTTATACAAAATTAACTTCAATATTCTTTAACTCTTAGTGCATCAGCAACATACATTCATAATGCATAAATAAGAAACAAAGAACAATACCATAACACCAATATTTTGACATGGAAACCTTGTTAGGGGAAAAACCACGATGGATGGCCAATCCACAAGTATGATTATGAGTATACTCAAATTAGAATATTACAAGGGAATGCACTTGCATTCACATGCACTTGCATTCACATGCACTTCCTAGAGGTCACTACTCAGAAGAAAAGAGCTCAAATTAAAACCATCTAAAAATTTGAACTTAATGATTAGAATCTATAATGCTTGATTATAGTTCCAGTTGAAGTACATCAATTGATTTTTTCTTCTATAGACTAAAATTTTGCTCTGCTTGTACACACAATATAGATCATCTATGTGCAAGTGAAACTGCACATTATTACACCTCTGCTCTACTCTGACTCACTGATCGAATAATGACACACCTGACACACACATCAAAATGGTACAGAGGAACAAGTATATATATCTGCAACATAGATTTCTTTTGCACACTGTCAACTTCAATAGAATACAAAATAGTTACAACTGTCGGCTCATAATATAGGAAATATAAAATACGTACCTCCAATGGTCGACCGCAACTAGGCTAAGACCCAAATGATGACATACAAACAAATTTATACTTAATTACTTGGTTCCAATAAATCTGCGACTAGTATATTCAAATAGTTAGCCTTAATACAAGAAAACCAGAGAACACTACAACTGAATCTCCTATCTTTCACATAATCTAGTACGAGCCATTGTGCTATAGTAAAGAAAAAGATCATATGCCAACAAATATTCATTGAGATGCGCAAAGAAAAATAATAACCCGTGATTTTCTTTCGGATCGATGAACATTGTGCTATTGGATAAACTGTTCTTGCTTGACAGGCTTCAATCTTCCTGTCGGTATGGACAAATGGTGGTGCACGGATCTGAACATCCATTATAGTTTCCATCAATGACAACACCAAGTGATCCTAGCAGTATCTCTTGCCAACAATCTCCCCCTTTGGCATTGATGGCAACACTTAGTGAAAAATGGCTAAGTGTCGGACCAAGTCCCAAGATAGATTGTACCGGTAACAAAAATTTAAAAATGTGATCCTCCAATACTCCCCCTAAGAATATTAAGCATTTTTCACTCAATTCCTTCTCCCACTTTGGCATCAATGGAAAAGGTGGGTGTCGAATGCCAAAAATGTATCGATACACAAAATTGTGAGGAAAAAAAAACTATAACTTACATGAACTGAAAAATGTTAGTAAAGTCTTTCTTTAGCTGAACTAGATTTGCATCCCAAACCTTTCTAAGACATTCCAAGATGGTGATGTGACCACAAATTAGAAAGGATTGACTCTCCATGGACTCCAAATTTGATGGATATGCAATATTTAAAGAATCCTCTCCTTCTTTGAGAGCACTTGACAATATGTCAAGTTTTGGATAGATGATGCTCTAGAGTTCACAAATTCTGGAAATAACTTTATCATTTTCATATTTCAATTCTTGTATCTTGCTAAGCAGAGATATCACTTCACCTTCTAATTTCCCAACACTGCTGGTTACTAGATCAAATCCTTCTGAGATAGAATTCAGTTTGAGTTCCAGCTCCTTGACCTTCTTTTCATTTGCTTCTTTAAATTTTGAAATGGATAGGAATGCTTTATAATTTTTTCTACCTTTAGATAGAACTTCCTTCATATTCTTAGTGCATGTAGTCAAGAGTGTTTTATCTTGATCGATCAGTTCTACCATGCTACTAAATCTTTTAGCATTGAATTCCTTTCACACTTTTGTCATGGATTAGCCTTCTTAGCTCACATGAGGATGAGCTAGCCGGATTTTTTAATAAGATGGCATTAGTTTCTCTAGTACTCTAGATTCCATATTTAATAGTTCATTGTCCTCAACATGAGATTTTAGTAATTCCTCTCTTGTCTGAGCTTGATCAAGTGTAGCTTTTCTCATCTTTTGGATTGGGGTCAAAGTAGATAAGTGAATGGGGCCATCAAAAAATTCTATATCTAGTTCTTTCTTTTGTGTGTCCAAAAATTGTTTTGGCAAGAGTTTCCTCAGCTGAATAAGTTGGAATGGCTTCATATTTTTCAACTACTTTTTCTTCTAAATTAATTTCAGGTGCCTCCACTTCCATATGAATGTCAATATTATTATCAACATTATCGTCACCATTTCTTCCTACTAATTCATTTTCTGAATGAGGGAAAACATTGTCAAAATGGGTCTCCTTAGTCACAACATCAATAGTTTCACTTAGTAGTATTTCCCTTAGAAGTTCCTCAACTTCCTTTGTGACTTATTTTGTTCTACCAATCATGAGTTGGCTAACCCTTGTTTTTCTTTTGAAATTCTTTTCTGATTTGTTCAGGAGTGCCTTCATTTCATCTAAAGTCATAGCTGGACATAGTTCAGCTAGAATCCTTTCTCTCATTTGTTTTTATTCCTCTCTAGAACTTAAATTTCTAGCTTCCAAAATGTCATATAAAATCTTCGAAAAACTATTCATTATTTCAATCAGAACTTTATTGAAAACATTCATTTTTTTAATAGTTGCCTCTTCCAAAATTATTTTATCAAAAATATTGAAAGATTCATACTATTTTTGAAGCAGTTACAAGTTTCCATCCCAAATCATATCTTTTTAAATAGCTTGCATAGTTATACCTGATTCAATTTCCCTTTCTTTCTTTTGGTCCTAATTACCTTCACTAGAGGGATTGCTTTGAGTGACTGTTGCTGCTTTTGTTCCTTGGCTTTAGATTTCCTTGATTTCTTTGTCAGATTTTGTCTCTTCATCGTCTGAGATAGCCATATACACTCACTTTATTTTCTTCTTCTCTTCCTTTCCAGATTGCTTAGGCTCAGTTTTTATAGATGTGACCTTTGCTAGAGGGACTGACTAAGAAACAAAGCTTCTTGTTGTCCTAGCTTTGTTGGATTGTACAGTCGGACCACTTGATTTTGTCTTTGAGGCTTATTTTGCTTCCTGTATTGCAACTTCTTCTTCAGCACTTTTCTCTCTACCCTTTTTGATCAATTCTGGAGGAATTCCCATGCTTTCTTCAAAAATATCAACATATTTCCTTACATGCTTAGTGCCAACAGGATTTCTAAATTCACTATGAATCTGTTTATCTTTTTCAGCATAGGCTCCAAATATTTCCTCTACTAGATCAATCATTTTGCCTAAGATATGTTGAGCACACAAGTCCAAGATTGCTCCATCAACTTGATAACCCATAGGCATGATCCATATTGTTCTAGGTCAACTTCCTCCATAATGCACTGATCAATGCTCACCATGAAGCAAATAGATTCTTTGTATTTTTCTACTATAGATGAGGGAATCCTTTCTCTTTCTTGCATAATTTTTTGGAATTCCTTGGAATATCCCCACATAGAGGAATTTCTTGATTTTGTGTCTCTAAAACTATTGAGTAGATCTCTGATCTATTTAATTACCAAAATATCTTTTCTCCACTAAACTTTTCCAATTGCTAGAATCTGATTCATGAAGTAACATAATAGGCATAAAATCAAGGTTCCATATTTGAATTAATTTTTCTTATCCATCTTTCTCTTGGCTAGATTTTCCATTAGCTGGATCCTTAGTAATTGGCATAGATCGTAATC
The DNA here is from genome assembly GCA_007115665.2 of Sequoiadendron giganteum. Lineage (NCBI taxonomy): Eukaryota > Viridiplantae > Streptophyta > Pinopsida > Cupressales > Cupressaceae > Sequoiadendron > Sequoiadendron giganteum. The sequence goes on along the minus strand of CM021101.1, from coordinate 171,805,167 downwards.
AGAATTTTCTTTGACCATTTGGAAGGTTGCATAGATAACTGTGCTAGATACTAAATTTTCTCGGCTAGAGTGGTAAATTTTGTAACCAATTACCGTGGAAGAAAATTTTACATCCATATCAGTGATTTTTTCAATAGTCATTGCCCTTCTGTCGTAGGTTGACCTAGTTGCTTCTGTCACAGTTTTATTTTTCACTAATTTGAGAATGGGCAACCCACCAGAGGAATTTAGACCGGTTACTGCACTGATAGCTTCCATGCTGATTTTAAATGGGATGGTAAGCCACATGAATTGATCATGTACTTAGATTAAAATATATCACACCCATTCTAATTCCATAAAAATGGGAAATTTAGCCATCTGTACAAATTTATTAGTTTCCAAGATCTTATGCTCATGATTTACATGGAAATTTTCATCAATAATGTGATGTTTGTAGAGATCCAAAAATTGGGAACTACCCAGTTCTTCAAGATTCGCTTGGAAATAAACCATAATTTCTTTCGTATGTGGAATTCCATGCGAGACTGATGAAAAGGCTCCTAAGGGGTCGGTCTCAAGAGATTTATAGGGATGCAATTTGAATTTCGGCCGAGGATGATCCTTTACTGAACTACTATCGAAAAGGAGTATACATTTCTTTAGAATCACAAATTTTCATAATTTCTATAGAATAACCTTCTTGCCGGATCAGAATTGAAATGCTAAATCAGTTCTAACACTTGATTTTTGCTTCTAATCACCAAAGATCGCTTATGGGTTCTCCAAACTTCTTTTTCTTCAAAATGCAAGGTGAGAAATGAAGTGTGAAATGAATTTTTATTGTTTTTTCACTTCACAATTTTATTTGCAATAAATGTTGTAAACCTAATACATTTGATTACACTATAACTGTACACAACAATAAGAAAAATATTTGCAGACCTCTATTTAGGCATACTGATCCTTCTAATGAGTTAAGTAGCATTTGTTTGTTGATTGTGCAACTACTAAATATATTCACATCCTCTTATACTTTCCAATTGGGGGTTCTTTTGGTTTTCTTTAAAAACTCCCCGTAGGCCATAGGCCAGAGACTAACTCCAGGAGGAATTACCAGAAGTGGGTTTCGGTGCAGGTACACTTTCTTCAGTAGAAGGTTCTTTCCTTATCCATTTCTTCTACATTTTTAGCCTTACTGTATCTGCAGTGATTTTTCTTATGGTTTATTGGACCTTTTTTTTTCCAGCAATATGTTGCTATATGACCAAATTTGTTGTAGTAGTAGCGTATAACTTTTCTTCTTCCAAATAAGTTGTTTCGTTGAATTCCTTTTGATCTACATTTATTTGCAATATGAAAAAATCTATTGCATGCGTAACATTTGATGTGAAATTGATTCATCATGCTTTGGAACTCATTTGATTTGTGACCTATCTTATGACAATTGAAACACTATCCTAAAAAGTATGGACCTCTTTGATTCATCCTACTTCTACACTAAGAAGCCATACGCCCAAACTTGTTGGATTCAAAATAGTATCCACTAAATTTCTGAGCATTAGGTTGTCTTATCGAATACCTCCCAGGTTTGTTCATTTGGTTTATTTTCCTTACTTGCCTTTGTTCAGAATCATTTTACTTTAATTTTGAGCTTTCTCATTTTTCATATCCAAGAACTCTTCTGTCATCATGAGTTCTCTGATTATCAATTAGTTCATTGAGCATGGCTAAACTAGATTTGAACTTTTATTTGTATTCATTTGCATCAACGAGTTCATTTCTAACATCGTCCAACTATTTTTCAAGAGCTTCTTCATTATTTCTAGATATTTCTAATTCATCATTCAATTCACTACATACCTCAGATTTTTCTTTCAAGGATTGAGCCAGAATTTCTTCATTCTTCTTTTTGTCTTCAATTTATTTTGTCATCTTCATCATGATGAATTCCATTTCATGCTTGATAATTGTATTCTTTTGTGTAAGCTTTCCACATTCCTATGTCTTGTCTTTTAGAATTTTACTAGACTGATCATCTTCATCATTGTGTTGAATTTGATCACATAGATCCTTTCTCTTATCTCTTGACTTATTGATTGTATCTTTCAAGGACTCAATGAATTTCTCTGCATCTTTGAGATTTTCTTGTAGTTTGTGGAGTTCAAATTTTGACTGATCAAGGTCATCTAGGGCCACCATAAGTTGTTGTTAAAGAATGCTTGAATCCATTGACATATTTTCCAAGATCTCCACAAGTTGTTAGACTGCTTCTTCTTTGGAGGACCAAGATCTGATACCCATTTTTGGAAACAAACCACACTGACAGGGGAGGTGAATCACTATTATGCAAAATTAACTTCAATATTCTTTAACTCTTAGTGCATCAATAACATATATTCATAATGCATAAATAAGAAAGAAAACACAACACCATAACACCAATATTTTTACATGGAAACCCTGTTAGGGGAAAAACCACAGTAGATGGCCAATCCACAAGTATGATTATGAGTATACTCAAATGAGAATATTACAAGGGAATGCACTTGCATTCAAGCTCACTACCTATAGCTCACTGCTCAAAAGAAAAGAGTTTAGATTAAAACAATCTGATAATTTGAACTGAATGATTAGCATCTACAATGCTTGATTAAAGTTCTACTTGAAGTACATCAATTGATTTTTTCTTCTATAGACTGAAATTTTACTCTGCTTGTACACACAATACAAATCATATATGCACAAGTGAAATTTCACACTATTACACCTCTTCTCTACTCTGACTCACTAATCGAATAATGACACACCTTACACACACATCAAAATGGTACAAAGGAACAAGTATATATATCCACAACATAGATTTATTTTGCACACTGTCGGCTTCAACATAATACAAAATAGTTACAACTTTCGGTTTATAATATAGGAAATATACAACATTGCATACCCACAAAGGTTGGCCACAACTTGGTTAAGACCCAAATGATGACATCCAAAAAACCTTATACTTAATTACTTGGTTCCCATACATCTGGGACTAGTATATTCAAATAGTCAGCTTTAATATAAGAAAAATTGAGAACACTGCAACTGAATGTCCTATCTTTCACATAATTTGGTACAAGCCACTGCGCTTCAGTAAAGACAAATATTATATGCCAATAAATATTCCTTGAGATGTGCAAAGAAAAATAATAACATGTGATTGTCTTTCAGATCGATGAACCCTATGTTACTGGATACACTGTTCCTGCTTGACAATCTTCAATCTTCCTGTCGGTACGGACAAATGGTGGTGTGTGGATTTGAAAATCCATTATGGTTTCCATCAATGACAACACCAAGTGATCCTCATAGTATCTCTTGCCAACACTTTTCACAAGTGATTGTGGTTGGAGGCTGTGGTGTAGGTTCTTAGGTATTTCCAGGTCCTCACTCAAAGGACTTGAGTTTTATTTTTGTTTCACCAAAGTGTTGTCTTTGACACTTTTTCACTGATTTTGGCCTTTTCCCTTGGATTTTGGCCTTGTTTTTCCTTGATTTAGTCTTGAATGCTTGCAAATCAACAACATTCTAACGGTGTTTTACTAAGGTGTTGTGAAGTGTTGTAATATATCTTCCAAATTTTCTGAGACCCTTTCAACACAATTCACCTAAATAATCCCCTTTTACCCCTTTTCAAGCCTTGTGTTAAGGTGTTGTAAAGTGTTGTAAGGCATTTAAATCACATCTTCCTAGACTTATCATCAACCAATTAACCATTTTTCTTATGTTAATTTTCTGAGCTTAATGTACTTTTAGGCCTGACTTAAGTGTGTTTTGAGAGGAAAGACTAATAAACATCATTAATCACCATTTTATTCCCGAACATCACTTGAAATTGTCCAAGTGGACTAGGTCGCCACCTTGGGCGACCTAGTCCCTTTTGGCATAACTTCAAATTTAAGACAAAAAGCTAATGGGAATTTGCCTCCAAAACCCTGGTGTCAGCCTATCATGTGATTTTTTTTGGGAAATTAGGGCATATGTTGTATAAATAATGGTTTTCACCTTCACTTTCCTCTCTTCCAAGCTATTTTTTACATCTCTTCGCAAACACTCTTGCACTCTAGCTTCCCAAGAAAGAAATCAAGCACAAGGGAATCACAAGCAACCTCCATTGGAGTTGATTCTCTCATGTTGTAGACTTCAATAATCAAAGGTTTGGTAAGTGTTTGTATTGAGTTCATCATTCAATCTTCCTTTCCTTCCATTGTTTCTCGTTTGGGTTTAAGTTACCATCAAAGGGGTTTGACATAGGCAAACCCCTATTCCCTAACCCCAACATTCTCTTTGTATTTTCATGTCTTTTGTAGGTTGTACTCAGATTTAGTAGGGTACAAAGTAGTGGAGAAAGTACAATCATTCCATTCAAGTCACATCAAGACATCAAACCTTAGGAGGAGCAAAAAGATAAGTTACATGTCATTTTTGGGAGATTTGGACATGAGCTACTGCATAGAAGGAAATTACTAATTAGGACCAATAGAATCATACCTGCACACTTTCGAAAGTACCAGGAGTACTAGGTCACTACTATTGGCGACCTTGTCCTTGTACCATGCCTGAAACAAGGTTTTTACAATTTTGGGTATCCTTTTCCTCGAAACCGAGTCTGGAAAAGTTTCCTAATAGGAGGACCAGGTCACCCAACTTGGTGTAAGCATCCCTCTATTGATTTTAGGTCAATTCCAAAAAAATTTGAGGCTTCTCATCTATAACTCTCCATTTCCAGGTGCACAACTTCTGAACTTTCAAGTTTCCTTTCTCTTTTCATGAGTAAAAGCACAAAATTGTGTCACACTTTCAACTAACATATCAACACAACTAAATTTAAGTATTTCTAACTAAAATTCAATTTTGGTCAAACATATTAACTAGTAAGATTCATTCTAGCTAAGTTATATACTTCCACAACTTTTTCAACTAAAATTGTTGGCTAAAAGTATATGGAGCACCACTTTGAGTCTTATTTACCAAAAAAATAAAATTATTTGAAAAACTTGAAGTTTCAATAACTCCTTCTAATGTAAATAACATTTTTTTTAAATACACAATAATCCTTTTGTAGATCCATAAGTGTAGTTCTCAAAAATATATTTATTTTAATAGTTTAATTATTATTTATATTTTATTTTTTATTTATACTAAAAGTAGGTTACAACACAAAATATTAGGTTGATTACCATGCCAAAGAAAAATACTAAAACTTATTAAAAAAATTGAAAAAAATATGATGTTGTAGATAAAAGAATCTATTTCAAGATGGTATAACTTTTTTCCATTTTAGATAAGTATTTAATATGAAAGTTGACGTTCGATGGAAACCATTATTTTTTTATTCACGGACATTTTAATATTTATTTTAAAATATATATTTATCAAAATTGGAAAAAAAATATATCCATGCACTAAAGTTTCAAGTTATAAATACACACAAAACATTTGAAAGAAAAAAAATAAAATTTACTATAAAAAGTTTGACGTCCCATGCAACTTCATTTTTCAACATTTTGTGAACAACTAAATTATAGTGTTAATTTATTAAAAACTTATTTATTTATTTTTTATTTTTTTTAAGAAATACAAACATAAAATATTCTAAAAAATACATATTTTACTAGTTTACATCATTTCAAAATTCAAAACATATATGCCACTTTTTAGTGATTCAAGTTTAAAAGTTGGATCAACGTTGGTCGTTTCCTTTATAAAGTGTGACAAAACTTTGTGCTTTTACCCTCATACATCTAGGGCATATAGTTTAGGTGAATTTAGTTTACATTTTCTTTCATTTACATTTCATAGATAGCCTTAGTTTCATTCAACCACACTCATCACACACAACATAACCCTAATCAATCCATACTTCCTTTGAATGCAATCACCAAAAGTGCCATATCAACAAAGGGGAAAGAGATCCATTCCTACACCAAATGCTCCAAGGTAAAAAACCCTAGGGGCCTAATAAAGGGAATCCTCTTTCCCTTGTTAGAATATATCCATTTTTTGTGGTTCATTTTGGTGAACCCGATAGTTGACCACTTATTAACTTTCTAATTTTGCATTTCATCTTAGGAAATAGCTTGCATTGCATTAGAAAATTGTATTGTTTGCATCCTAGGGTTTGTAGAAAAAGTGAATTAGTGAAGGTTCATGCTATATTGCACTTTTAATTTCATAATTATTGGAAAAATAAAAAAATAAAAATTGCATTTTTATTTTGTACCTGTATTGAAAAAGCATAAATATCAAAAAAGCATTCAAAACTTTCAGAAATTGCCAAAACAATCTCTGTTAGTCCACTAAGTCACCACACTGGTTGACCTAGTCCTCCTGCATATTTTACATAGTATTTTCTATCATTTTCAATACATTGTCTACACTTCTATGTTTTGCACTTGCATTTCTATGTTTGTTTTCAGATTTTTTCTTTTACTTCATTTCTTGCACCTAGTTTGCTTGCATCATGTCCTTGTCTTTCAAGAAGTTTTGGACATCCCTCAAATCCTTAATGGATATGTCAAGCTGCACCTTTTCCACTGAACCTAATGACCTTGAACCTACTCCTTCTCTATCAACCCCAAATGAGTGTCCTCCATAGGAGATTGACATCATTGGTGATGATGATGCTAGCATGCATCAGTTCCTCAATGACTGCCTTGACAATCTTGAAGCCAATGCTTCTTTTTACCCATATATAACTCAACCCGTTATTCCTAACCTATCACCCTTAGATACATTTTCTTACCTTCATCCAAAAAAAAATACTCAACCTAAGCTACCTATACAAGGTGAGCCTAGTTCCTCTCATCCTGTCACCACCCCACCCTTTTACCATAACCAAGTCACCCACCCTCCCATTAATCTTCAACAAAATTATGGAAAAGGGTTTACCATGCTAAGTAAGCAAGGCTGCAATATAAAAAATAAACATGAAATACACAAATTTTATGAACAATTATCACTTGATGAACATATAATGGGCATAGGTTATCAAGACCCCCCTTGTGATAGGATGCCTCCTTGAGATTATCTTAAGCTTCATGATGATAGCACGGTGATCTTCGACTCACTTCCCCATTTGGATGTTCTCCTTCCTAAGGAACAGTCACCCTCTCCCAGCAACAATAACAAAACACTCAATCATCAGATCATCTTAGGCCCTCTTGCCCTAGTCTCCTCTTTCGAAGTTGGGAAATCTAGTAGATGCAAGAGGCTCTATAAATTACAAAAACTTAAATTTCCCCTCCATCCACCACTTGAATGAGAGAGAAAATTATGCATCCTCTTAAACAAAGGGCTCATCACCTTATCTCATCATAATAGGTTGGTAGTTTTTCCTAAATATTCTCATGTACCATATTGTGCTTACCATCATGTTCTTGGCCATAGAAATGATGAATGTTTCCATCTATGAGAGATACTGAGTAAGTATCACTTTTTTGGTACTGAATGCTACCCTATTTACCCCTAAACTACTCTCATTCCCATTTTCATGTAATAGTTGTAGAACATTCCCTTCTCACTATTACATGCTCTTTCCCATCACCTATCTTTTCTTACTCTATCCCTACACTCAGTGGGGGAAAGAGGCTGCTAGCCTTGTCCTATTAATTCATTTTTCCTTGCCCCTTAGCTTTGTTGTTCACCTCCCGCTTATACCCATCGAGATTGGGAGGTGAATGACTTGCTTCACGGTTGACTTACACTTGCCTTAATATTATTGTGTTTGTTTTTGTTTGTCATGTGTTCCCTGTATTGCCATGTTTTGTATTCCCCTTCTTTGTGACATTCTTCTATATGTCTCTCCATTCTTTTATATTTCGTGCATTCCTTTTTTCTTTTTTCTTTCCTTTTTACTTTCCATTTGGGGATGATGCAAGGCATTGAGAGTGCAATGTCTCCTTCATGTTGACCCAAATGGACTCTTTTCATTTTTTTTTTCTTTTTTCCTTTCATTTGAGGATGATGCAAGGCATTGAGACTGCAATGTCTCCTTCATGTTGACCCAAATTGACTCTTTTCCTTTTTTATTTCCTTTTTTCCTCCCATTTGAAGATGATGCAAGGAATTGAGATGACAATGTCTCCTTCATGTTGACCCAAATGGACTCTTTTCCTTTCTTTTTTTCCTTTTTTCCTTTCATTTGTAGATGATCCAAGGCATTGAGACTGAAATTTATCCTTCATGTTGACTAAAAAACCAGGGCTCTTTTTCGTTTGTCTTTTTCTTTTTTTGTCCTTTTGGGGATGATGAAAAGCGTTGACACATCCTAGGTCTCTTCCATGTTGACCCAAATTTCCTCTTTCTTTTTATTTTCTTTCGCTCTCCTTGTGTCTTCTTCTAGTTCTAGGTATTTTGGGAGAATGATTATAGTTCTACGCTCTCTACATAAATATTGCAGCAACGACCATACTGATCCCAAATTCATAGATCCCTTATGTGTTTTGTGTTTTTCATTTTGGGGGAAACCCCCTTTTCCTTTTTTCTTTTATCTTTCCCTTGCATGACGTAGCCTTTTTTGGAATCATATCACTTTACATAGGGCTTCGAAGCAGGCTCTCATGTCCTTTCATTTTCTTTTTGCATTTTGTCTTCCTCTACTTTAAAGCAATTGATCACAAAATGGTGTGTAGCAATTCCTTTAAAGTGGGGGCATACATTGGAAATATTTATTTTGCATTTGCATTTGTTTCTCTTTTTCCTTGGTTCCTAGTGTACCCTTATCACTTCACATGATGTGTTTTCTAACTTTTTGGATGACATTCAGTATAATATCCTTCATAAGTTCAACTTATATTAGCATATTACATTCCTCTTGGTGGCCTCATGTGATGCACTACATCCCCTAAGTTGTGAATCTTTGATCCTTCGATAGGTCCTCATTTGGGAGACATTAGACACAATGTTCCCTAAGTCAAAGACCTCATATGAACTAAACAAGACTCCTTTGAACAATCTTTTTATATTTTTGCATTTTATAATTTTGCATTTTGCATTTTGCACTTTTGCATTCATGCATACATGGCCACCTTGCATAACATAACTTGCATGCCTGTGGTTCCATCTTGCACTCGTTTATGAGTTCTAAGCATCCAATTCTTTGCTTGTCTCATGAACCGCACCCTCGTCTTTTGTGGTGCCTTACCAAAGTTATCAGGAAGTATAACTTTGATATGGTTGAGCGGGAAGCCCAACTAGCAGCATGAATCTCCCCATAGCCACCTTTGCATGTGTGTGAGTATATACCAACTGAGTTTATGTTTCTCACCCTTTTTGGAATTCTCACCCAATAGAAAATTGAAAGTCTCATTGGCCCAAAGTGAGTACATTCTTTCTTTTCAAACAGACAACCTAGATCTGATCCACAACTAGCTGGACAAATGGTCGAAGCTTGATTAAACTTAGTTTTCTCTCTCTCCACTCTTTCAGATCATTCCTTGTGTGATATTTTGTGCTTATGTTTGGTTTGCCATGGGATCTTGATCCTAGGGTCTTGATCATTCCTCTTGATCATAGTCATATCACCTTACTAGAGCATGAAAAAATTAGACCACGCTCGACACACATGATTTGGCTACTTTAGTGTGAGTTTGAAGCAAGTTCATCCTCTCACTAAAGTGGGGGCTAAATGTGTCACCAAAAAGTGGTCTTTGACACTTTTTCACTCATTGTGGCCTTTTCCCTTGGCTTTTGGTCTTATTTTTTCTTGATTCAGTCTTGAATTCCTGCAAATCAACAACATTCTAATGGTGATTTTATAAGGTGTTGTAAAGTGTTGTAATACATCTTCCCACTTTTCTGAGACCCTTTCAACACAATTCACCTAAATAAACCCCTTTTACCCCCTTTCAAACCTTGTGTCAAGGTGTTGTAAAATTTTGTAAGGCATTTTCACATCTTCCTAGGATTTTCATTAACCAATTAACCCTTTTTCTTATGTAAATTTGTCCCCTTAATGTACTTTTATGACCAACCTAAGTGTGTTTTAGGAGGAAAGACTAATAAACATCATTAATCACCATTTTATTCCCAACCACCACTTGAAATTGTCCAAGTGGACTAGGTCACCACCCTGGGCAATCTAGTCCCTTTTTCCATAAATTTCAAATTTAAGACAAAACCTAATGGGAATTTTTGTCCAAAACTCTAGTGTGGGCCTATCATGTGACATTTTTGGGAAATTAGGGAATATGTTGTATAAATAAGGGTTTTCACCTTCATTTTCCTCTCTCCCAAGATCATTTTTACATCTCTTCACAAGAACTTTTGCACTCTAGCTTCCCAAGCAAGAAATCAAGCACAAGGGAATCACAAGCAACCTCCATTGGAGTTGATTCTTGCATGTTGCAGACTTCAATAATCAAAGGTTTGGTAAGTTTTTGTATGGAGTTCATCATTCAATCTTTCTTTCCTTCCATTGTTTCTCATTTGGGTTTAAGTTACCATTAAAAGGGTTTGACTTAGGAAAAGCCCTATTCCCTAACCCCAACATTCTCTTTGTCTTTGCATGTGTTTTGCAGATTGTACTCATATTTATCAAGGTACAAAGTGTTCGAGAAAGTACAATCATTCCATTCAAGTCACATCAAGACATCAAACCCTAGGAAGAGAAAAAAGACAAGTTACAGGTCATTTTCAAGAGATATAGACACGGGTTGCTACAGCGAAGGAAATTACCAATTGAGAACCATAAAGTATGACCTTCAGGCTTCTGAAAGTACTAGGAGGAATAGGTCGCCACTATTGGTGACCTTTTCCTTGTACTGGGCTTGAAACATGGTTTTTGCATTTCTAGGTACCCTTTTCCCCAAAACCCATTCTAGTAAAGTTTCCCGATAGGAGGACCAACTCACCCAACTTGCCATAAGTGTCCCTCTGCTGATTTCAGGCTGATTTCAGAACATTCTGGGGCTTCTCATCTGCAACTCTCCATTTCCAAGTGCATAAGTTCTGAAATTTCTAGTTTCCTTTATGTTTTCATACATTTAGGGCATATAGTTTAGGTGCATTGAGTTTACATTTTATTTCATTTATATTTCATAGATAGCATTAGTTTCATTCAGCCACACTCATCACACACAATAGAACCCTAATCAATCCATCCTTATTTTGAATGCAACCACCAAAAGTTCCAAATCAACAAAGCAAAAGGAGACACATTCCTACACCAAGTTCTCCTAGGTGAAAAACACTAAGGGCCTAGCAAATGGAATCATCTTTCCTGTGTTAGAACATATCCATTTTTGGTGGTTCAATTTCCATGGGGAGTATAGTGTAGGAGCACCTGGTTGAGTTTATGCCTCCATGAGGCCATTTTGTAAATTATTATTTTAATTTGTGTTTTGATCTTGTAATAAGGACAATTAGACCATTTTAAACATTTTTTTGAGTTATATTAGGTTGTTAGGGGCGTGCGTTTGTCACATTGTAAAAAGTTGTCAATTTTGGTAAAAATTGTCATGTTGCAAAAGTGCAAAAAAGAAAACAAGAGAATATGAAGTCATATTTTTGAGTAAGGAGGTAGGAGGTCAAGAGTTTGTTTTTAAATATTTTAAATTGATATTAGAAAGGCATAAAAATATTGAATCCATTGTTGTAAAGGTTTTTGAGCTATTTTGAGGAAGTTAGGAGCAATAAAACACTTAATTTCTACACTTTTAACTGTGTTCCTGACTATTCTTTTCAATGGAACATGCTTGTATGGATAGATGAAGGTCTGAAACCAATGGGAGATGAAATTTTAACTAATATAGTTTCTATTTTTTTTTGTTTCACTCCATTTCATCAAGAAATAAGAAAGATATGGCATTTTCTTTGAAAACCATTTGAAACCCTAGTAGGGTTAACCAATGGCATAGAAAAAATGCATAAATTTAATAATCTCTAGTGAAAATTAATAAAATTCAGTGTAAAGTTTTGTGTTTATATTATATTTGTGTTCTCCAAGTTGCAGGGGTCAGAGATATGGTTTTGTGCAAGAATATTGATGCCCTAAGCTAGAAAAGGCATGTTTTTGAGCAATTTTGATGCATATAGGTTAGGGTTGGTTAAAAAACTCTTGGAAAGTGAATTGTAAAGGTTGTTATATCATTTTCAAACCATTTTTTTTTTTTTGAGCTTTTGGTGAGAAGGTTTAAGGCTAAGAGTGTGGAGAATCAATAAACCCCCTTGTGAGCAAGCCTAATTAAGGCCTTGTAGTAGAAGTAACAGTCAAGTTTTGGAAGATACATTATAAAGTAACCATACCTTAATTTAATATATGTTGTGAAAAGGCTTAATGGGTATCCAAAACAGGTTTTATTTTGTGGGTAGGAGTTATTTTCTGAAAGTTGTGGTCAAATTATTTCGAATTTCTGCTCTTTTAAGCCTATTGTCAAACTAGCAACAAGAATTTGAAGGGTTTGTTACAAAGAAATTGTGCATTAAATTTTTATATGTTTTGAAAAATGGAAAAGGGTATCTAATATGGTAATTGGTTTGTGTATTTTTAATTTATTTTGAAAGTTATGTTGAAATTTCATTGTTCGGAATGCTACAAGTGAAGTTGATGAAACTGTGAGAAAGTACCAAGTTGGGATTTTCAAGGTTAAAGGATTGTCCAAAGCTGATTAATTTGTGTTTTGTTAATGATCCCCCTCCTTATTTTCATCTCCTTATTCTCTCCTCATCTTGATGATGAATCACAGAGTGTGATTCAAAACGTTGATGCAAAAAAAACTACTACATAATCTAAGCCAGAACCAATCAACAATAACCTTTCAAGCTTCATTTTAATGGTGAACCTCCATTTTAATGAAACATAAGGAAACCATACCCTTTTTTCTCTTTCCCTCTATTGAGTCTCTTGGTTGAGGGATCTTGGTTTCCTAATAATCTAAGAGTGAAATAGGTCCCCTTAGTTCCATCTCCTAAAATGTGGAACCCTATTTCCTTTGATTCATTTTGGTGATCCCGACCTTTGGACACTTGCATTTTTGATTTGGATAACACTATAAGTCCTACATATGGGTTAGCTTTGCATTATATTTTCATTAGTTCAATTTCATTTAGGACTGCTAAATATTGCATTAGTGGAAAAGTGAATATAGGTTCCATTTTTGCATCTTGCATCATTGAATTTCATTAGAAAATTGTAATTGAAAATAGTCATTTGAACATACAATCTAGAAACCCTAACATCAACTCAAAATTTGTTGAATTTGGCTAAAATACCCTAATCTGAGACTCATTTTCCCACATAGGTGATTTAGTCCCTATACAAGTGGTTTTTCCATACTTTTGGGAATTTTGTGTTGTATTAGAAACTTTATTTTGTGATTCTATTTGTTATTATCAGATCTTTGTTACAGTTTGCTTCTTTTTTGTTTTATTCATATCTTTTGATCTAGATTAATTTGGTTTCATTTTTAGTGCATTTGTAAACATAATAATTGGAAATAAATCATATCATTTATCTTGTTTTCATTGCATTATCTTGCATTAATCGATTGTCTTTTGCATGAGATTTATAACTTGGTTTCCTATTGCTAATATTATAGTGATACGTAGTTCAAGACTCATGTCATCCCATAATAACACTCATCGTGGATCTTGGGTTATCTATCTCTTTTACTCATAGTTTTGAAACTAGTACATTAGGTATGGAACATACGCTTGATAACTCTTTACCTTCAAGTAGTGTTACAAGTGTTGACACAATGGTTGCTAGTCTCCCTCAAGAAAACATAATCCAAATCCATGAAGAATTGGGAAACCTACAAAACTTGGTGAGTACTAAAAACATTTCCAACACTAATATTCCTACCACATATAGCATACACCTCATGATTGAAAGTGAAAAATGAATATAGATTGTTTATAACCTAGCTCAATTTTTTGGAAAACATCTTACCTCAATGACTAGTTGTGCTCCAAATTGAATAATACTCAAAGTCAAGGAGGAACTCAAATTCTTCCTCCTACAACCATTGACTCTATTATTACCTACACCAACCCTTGAATTACCACAATGATGCAACCTACTAGTAATGCCATTTCTACCTTGTGTATTTCCACTAGCAATCCATGTACCTTTGTGGCATCTCACATAAAATCTACTACCACTTTACCTCCCATTAGTGTTCCATTCACTTTCCCCTCAAACACATATAAAAATCCACCATATTCACCTCCATCCCAAAACAAAACCAATCATGCCATTCTTAACCAACTTTTACAAAAAATTCATCCCTTCAATGAGAAATTTCAACCATAAACCAAAAGCAAAATGGCCAACCTTCATACTATATTAAAAGGAATTCCTTATCCCTACAAATGTTAAGAACACTAATACCACAAGGTATAGAGATTCCTAGGTTTAAGAAATATGGGTGGAAAGGAGATCGTTGTAGTTCCATGTTTCTGCGTACATCGCCTTATGTAGTGATTTCATCCTTGAAGGTAAGCTCTTCGCTAAGCCTTTCCCTAGGTCCTTGAAAGATACCGCTTTACAATGGTTTTCCTCATTACCAAATAAATAAATCTGTTTATTTAATGAACTCTTTTGAGACCTTTATTAACCATTTCAAAGTGCAAATGACTCTTAAGATGGCCTTAGCAGATTTGATGAAATGTAAGAAAAAGGATGATGAAAAAGTTACTGATTTTATTTCATGTCACCAAATGCTTTATTCCCATATCGACGTAAAGATTCTCGATCCTCACTTTCAATGAATTTTCATTGAGAAATTACAAAGTAAGATACAAGATAATCTTTGCATGATGTAATTCCCCTCCTTCATACCCTTTTGTACCACTCTTCGTGATTATCAGAAGTCAATTAGTAGTCGTGAAACAAAAATCATCTCTAGCTGTCCTGAAATTTCCAAATCCACAAATCAAAACAATTACCAACCTTTTAGGAAATAGAATAAAGGATTTCTTCAACTAAATCCCCCTCAACCAACTGAACATTTTGATACCCAAGTGACTCCTATAAAGAATACAATTCCTTTTATATTTGGGGATCCAAAAATACAATTTACTCCCTTACTTGATACCCTCCATAACAACATGTTACAACTTCTAGAGAACTTGATTTTCTTACCTCCCATTAGAACTCATTATTATAATAAGCCATTACCTCCCAAATTTAAATCAAATTTCTATTGTCATTTTCACCATCAAAATGGACATGATATCGAACATTGGAAGTGTCTTAAACATCTTGTGCAAGATCTCATTAATTCTAATCATATCCTAAGTGGAGGTGTCAATGATAAAGGTAATAAGTGTGTTTCCCCTCCTAACCAAAGCCTACAAATCTTTACCAACCCCATGCCAAATCATAATATTTCATTTGTAAAAGCTAGTGAACCTAACAATGATGTGATGAATGTTGACAAGGATGATGACAACATGGATACTAATGAACAAAGTCCTATGGATAGTATGGTTGGATTGATTGAAATTCAATCTCATAAGGGCCAAACTAAAATTTCTCTTGATATCACTTTCTCAAAAAAAGAAATACTTAAACATGCACCCAATGGCCCTCTTTACATAGCTAAATGAATTAATGACAAGACCACTAATGGGATACTAATTGATCCCGTTTGTGGAGAGAATGTGATCACTGAAGAATTATTACTTGTTCATGAACTCTATCAAGATACATGTATGATAAACCAAAAGAAAGGATAAAATGCATGATGGTTTTTCTTTACCTACGATAGGTTTGATCACCCTTTGTTTAAAAGTGGGACTAAAACAACAAGATGTCTCATTCTCCATCATCCCAACATCGAATCAATTCCATGTGAAGCTTGGTTACCCATGGCTATGCTCCATAGAATTCATCCTGTTGGTTGTGCATAAATGTTTAACGTTTCCATTTTACAATGAAACTCTTACTATACACCACAATGGCTTTAATCCTATGTATTTTTGTGGGAAATTTTCATTGGATTTAATTTGGCCTAAACCTATTGAACCTCGTGAAGACGTCTTTTTTAAATTCTATCAAAAGTTTAAGGAAAAAAACATAGTAGAACTATCCCTTCAAATCATGCCTCAACCCATCATTGAGCCTCCTATCCTTGAAGAAACCATGATTAAACCAACAACCCTCCCAACCAACCAAGACCAACATAAGGTAGATCCCTTTCATATCTCCTAAAAATGACCAAGAGACAACCAAAATAATTTTTTCATGCCTCCTAAGATAAAACAAATTTATAAAGCGAGGATGACCCCGCAGTGTGATGGTAAGTCACAAGCCTTGTTGAGAGGGTCATCTCAAGTTTGAGAATCTTCGCTACTTGAAGGAACAAAGGAGAATAGTGTACGAGGTTTTCACGCTGTGCGAGGATGGCTCACAGATGAAGGATTGGTAGGTTCAACAGACCCTAACAACAGTTGAATGTAGCGGAGGTATTGGCAGCTAGAGGAGGATGGTATGAAGAGCTATGGCAAGTTCGTGGAGTGATAGGGTGTTTGGTTGGAGGCTAGAAGGTGTGAGAATGATCTGTAGAGTGATAAGGTGGTTGGCTATAGAGAGATAGGGAGAGGGAAGTGAGAGATAAGGTTCCCGACTATGGAGAGATAAGGTGGGTTGGCTGGCTATGGAGAGATAAGGTGTCTGACTACGGAGAGATAAGGGGCTAGCTATGAAGAGATAAGGAGTTGGTGGTGAAGAGATAAGGGGTTGACTGTGGAGAGATAAGGTGTCCAGTTATGGAGAGATATGGTGGTCTAGAGCTTCAGGAACTTGGTGCATAGTCAACTCACCCATCGACGACTGTTGTTGATGGTTGTTGAAGAACCTTGATGCATAGTGTCTCGAGGAGCTTAAAAGAGGAGATAAGAAGAGAAATATGGGGATGAGGTCCCCCAAATATGTGGCCTCACTAGTTCATAGCTCCAGTGAAAAGCGCTTATGGATCAAAAAATAAAAATAAAAAATTTATAAAGAAAAAGAGAAAGTGGTTGAACAACCTCTCATGGTTACTTCGATTCCTCCTCTAAAGGAAGAAAATAAACTTATGGTTGATAAACCTTATCCTACACAAACAAAACTTTAAAATCATATGAAAAGAAATAGAAATGTTGGAGAGTGCAGTCGTAGATGTCATGTTATTGCTCAAAGGTTAAATGTAGAGAACAAAAAAGAAACTGAACATCCAAACTTAAGTGAAGCAATACATGAAGAGTCTCCCTCTTTGCCACACCAAAAATATCCTATATCACAACAATGATTTCTTTTAGTGGCTAATATTTTCCAATTGGCTAATAGTTAAAATTTGGGAATCCAAAATTGGCTAATAGTTTTAGTTGCAACGTGACTTGAATCACAACATTTTTACAAAAATTTATTATGGTCTTATTTAAATCACCAAATAATTTATTTTATTAGTCATTTTAGCTCAAAAATTCACCACAATATTTGATACATGTTTAGATCAAATTCGCTTAAATTTTACAAATTATAGTACAAATCTATATTAATTTGTCAATAGTATATCATAATTATTAGTTGCTTTAGGACCATATTTCTAATCTTTAGTTTCCACCATTGAATTAAAATATAGCCTAATGTCCCTTGTTGTATTCCATGAGGTAAAATGTACCCATGATCCATAATGCTCATAGGGCTCACAATTTTGGGTCTCATGAGCATTATAGATTGTGGGTAAATTTTACCTTACATAGTAAAACAAGGGTCATTAGATAAATGATATAAAAAAAAAATTTAGACGAATGAGAATTACAAATCATGGGTACATTTTACCTTATAGAATACAATGAGGGATATTATATTATATTGCAAGACAATGGTAGAAAGTAAATAATATATTTTACCCCATCAACCCATCAATAATTTCCACTATTGGGTCGTTAATTTTCCATGAGAATTATTTTTAGATTGGACAGATTTGCCATCATAGTTAATGCATTTTCCTATTGTTTTTTAATCTATTCACCAAAATTTTCTACCAAATTTTAGTGATGTAAAAAAAATTGCCAATAAATTAATGTTTTTTTTTTAAAAGGAAAGATTTTCCAATAGAAATTAATATTTTTTCCTAGAAAATGAAAGATTCACCATGATTGTATATCTTTTTTTGAGGGGGTTTTCTTAAAGTTATCACTGTATCAGAACTATAGCAAGGACTAGCACCTTCTTTGGACATTATCATTCGACCTCCCATTGTGATTAACCTAGACGATGATGATGAGATTGCTAAAATTCATGAAGAAGTGCATAATGTGTTGAATAGATTGTTTTCCTCTTCTATGAGCTTAAATGACAATTCTCCTAAGAAGAGGGTTGAACTTGGTGCTTCTCCTAGTTTGGCATTGGTTTTTTTCCCTTTGGCTAGTTGTCTATCTTTCGTATATGCTGAACAAGATTAGGGTACAGAAAAATTTCAATAGGTTGATGCACATGTGCCTTACTAGTCTTTTGCATTGTTTTCTTTTTCTTTGTGTGATTGCATGTGCGTAATGATGCACTGTACTATTTTGCTTGATGTATCTCTCTATCTTTGTGACATTCCTCTATTTGTATCACTCTTCTCTATGTCGTAATCATTTTATCTTTTCTTTGTCTTGTGTTTTCCTTTTGGGGATGATGTAAGGTGTCGAGACATTCAGATCTCTTTGATGTTGACCCGAAAGATTTTCTTTGTTTGTGCTCTCTTTGTATCATTCTTCTAGTTCTATGAGTATTTGGGGAATGATTAATTTTTCAATCTCTCTAACAACATTGTAGAAAAGACATACTAACCCCAATTCCATGGATCCCTTATGTAATTTTGGTATTTCATTATGGGGACAACCCCTTTTTCATGGCGTAGCTTTATTTGGAAACATATGACTTGGCATAGGTATTTCCAAATAAGCTTGCATGTCCTCTTTATTTTTATCATTTATCATTTTCTACTTTAAATTAATTTCTCACATGGTGTTTAGCCATTTCTTTAAAGTGGGGGCATACATTGGCATTATTCTTTTGCATTTCATTTTACAACTCATGTTTTATTGTGTGGTATTCTTACTTCATGTGATGCATCTTTTGTTGTTCATGACATTAGGTGTGATGTGCTTCAAGAGTGTGATCTCTCTTAGCATATTGTATTCCTCTTAGTAGCTTGATACAACACACTACATCCCCTAAGTTGTGAATCTTCTATTCTTTTATTGGTCCTCTCTTGGAGACATTAGGCATGATGTTCCCTAAGATAAGACCTTACATGAACTAAGAAAAACTCTTTTGAATGTACCTTACACTATTCTGCATTTAGAATAACTACTATATGGCCACCTTGCATAACACACTTTTCTTGCCTATGGAGCCATCTTGTTTGTTATGGGTGTTAGAATATAAAGTTTTTCTTACCTCATGGATCCTATTTTTTATGTTTTTTTTAGCCTTATCAAATTTATTAGGTGGTATATCGTTGGTATGGTTAGCATATGGGAGTAGAACATGGGCATGAATTTCCCATAGCCAAGTTTTCTTGTGTGTGTGAATGTATACCGACCGCATTTCTATGTGTCTCACCTCTCTAGGGGCTCATCTAGTGGACGAATTGAGGTTTCACTAGACCTTGTGAGCATGCATTTTGTTTGCATAGTGGACATCGTGTTCCACTTGTAAATTTTTTTGGACAAATAGCTAAGGATTGATCCACATTGTGTTGGAAAAATAGTCGAGGCTTGATCCACCCCTCTTTTTCCATTTTCCTTTTCTTATTTATTTGGTGTTGTATGATTGTATCTTGTTGTTGCTTCCTACATCATTCACATGCATGTTATTTTGTGGCTATGTTGCTTTTCCATAGGATCTCAATCCTAGGGGCTTGGTCATCCCTCTTTATCATTGTCATCCTATCTCACTAGCATTTGTACATTTGGACCCCTCTTGAAGCCTATTTGTCTACTTTAGTGAGATTTTGACACAAGTTCATCCTCTCACTAAAGTGGGGGTTAAATGTAGTGTATAAAAATGTGTCCCTTTACATTTTCAAACTTTTTTGGGCCCTCCCTACTAAAATCGGGCTTCTTTATGCCTTATTTGGTCCTATTTTGCATCCACAAGCCTAATTAAATGCATCTTTCTAAGAATAATAATAACATTTAACAAATGAAAAATCATGATTAAATTTTTGTGGTTGTATGTTCTAGATCTAGTGATCTGGGACTCATACACCACCATGAGCATATGGGTCCCACCTAGGTATTGGGACCCGATTTTAAGTATTGCATTGAACTTAATAGTTCTTTGAGTTTGTGTCCCATGTCTAAGATATTGGGACTCATATGCCCAAGGTGGTGTATTAGTCCTAATTTAATTGAGACCTATTCTAAATCAAATTCTTGGTGGAATTTTATTATCCTAGATCTGATGTTGGCTTGTAGTGTTGTAATTTTGGGAAATTTAGCATAAACAAGTATAAATACAAGTTTATTACACATAATTTATCCTAACAATATCTAATATTTCAAGTATTCAAGCGTTCTAGAAAATTTATGATCAAGAAGGTATTCAATAGTATTCAAGAAAAAAATATGAAACATTAAGAGCAGCATACAAGATTCAAGAATCATGTCAAGTCATCATACATCATGTATTTTTTGAGCTAGCATTTATGATGTAGGTTTTCATAATCCAAGCAAGCATTCAAAGACATTATCTCATATCAATATCGAGAGTCAATATTCACATCCATTGGAGCCATTTCACACAAGTTTGTAGCCTTATCTCAAGGATTTGGTGAGTTGCAACATTATATTTTTTCATTCATCATTCCTTCATTATATCTCATATCATTTCAAGGTTTAATTACCAAAATATGGTTTGACCAAGGAAAACCTCTATCCCCTAACACAACATTTTTCCCTCTCCAAGTGTATCTAGATGATTTGGAGCTTGAAGATCCTTTAAAGATAAAATTGCAAGATTGAAGAAAGTTGTCAAAGTTGTCAAGAAGTTGTCATCTTCATGGAAACTCAAGTATAGATCAGAATTCAAAATTTAGGGACTTGAAGATCGGACACGATGAAACTAAAAAAGATCACTTGAGGCTACAAAAGTTTTAGTCAAACCCTAATACTGGGACTAAATTTCCCCTCTAGGTGTATGAGTCCCAATAAACCTATTTTTACCAAAAAAATTTGATCCTAATTTATCAGTAGAAGATTCCAAATTCTACCCAAATTCTAGTAGTAGGACTAAATCACCCATTCTAGCATATGAGTTCTAGTGCACTACAAAAAGGATAATTTTAAAGTTCCAGATCTTTCTTGGAGTCTATAAGTTTACTAGGTTCCTTTATGTCTAATTTCTATTTCTTATTTTCATTTGATGTTTTAAGTTTCTAGGCTTTAGTGCACTAGAGTTTGGATTTCACTTTTGAAGCTTCATTTTAATGGCGAAACCCCCTATTTATCAAACCTAAGGAAACCATCCCCTTTTTACTCCTTCCCTTAATTGAGTCACTTGGTTGAGGGATCGTGTTTTCTTAATGAGCTGAGAGTGAAATAGGTCCCCTTAGTTCCATCTCCTAAAAGTTGTAACCCTATTTTATTTGGTTCACTTCCTAATTTTATCAACCCTCATCCTGTAGGGAAAAAAATTATTCAAATATTTTTTAGGGCATCTCTAGCTATTACCATAAAATATGATAAAATAAGTGTGCAGGGAAAGTTGCATATTTTTTGTAGTTTCTGAAATGAGTCTTATCTACCTCATTTTGTTCCCATATAATTTCAAAGTATGCAATTCTATCTAAATATATTTCAATAAGATATGGGGAGTCACTAGGGAACTATAAACTCTATAATTATTGTATTTGAATAAAAGAAACAATCTTTTAATTTATGATCAGACTATAATTTGTTTGAAGCTCCTTAGGCCTCTTGAACTGGGTATGTGTAGGATCATCATGGAAAAAATAGGCCCTTAAGTGGAGATGAAAATTCAAAAAATTAGAGTCAGGAAACTTCACATAAAAAATTGAATAAGTTATCTATATTATTTCAAAAATATGTAAGAATATAATCTATAGAAAATTGAATGTAGTTTCTAAACTACTAGGTTTCTTTTTTTTTTTTAAATCTATTTGGTGAAAATTTGAAATTTCAATTCTGTAGTACTTAAATTTCAGGGAAAAAATAAGAAGTAGGTGTTTGTTTGAGCACCCTGATGATAATAAAATGATAATATTTTTTTATATGATTTTAGATATAAGTAGAGGACTCATGTCCTGATGTGATGCATTATTTTTTGTAATATTTTCCCAAGTAAAAACCCTTTAAAAACTCATAAAACCCTTTTGGTTTCATCAATTTTGGGTTAAAAAAAAATTGTTAGCCACATGGGCCATTATATCACTTACATATCGCAACTTTTTGTCCCATCATGATCTTGCACATACCCAACCTTCTTACTTGTTTTGATAATCCCCAATCAATGTATTCACCTAAATTCTAAGAACACCTCTAATAAAGAACTACTCAAAATTACATAATTTATAGCCTCACAATTGTTGTCTGAAGTATATATCCATTCCTAAATAATGAGCATCCTTAAATTTGAGCATCAAAGGATTTGATTCCTAAATGAGATTACTATATCTTCCTTCCAACATAAAGAGAAATATGGCATAATAAAGAATACCATTTGGAATGAAAAATTTTAGAATCCTTTTTTATATGACTCAATTCCTTATGGATTTATTATGCAATATATCCTCCATAATCATATGACTTATTAGCATCTATAATTTTGATATCAATTGCCAACACCATCAAGTTCTTCCTTACAATTTGGACTATGTAATCTATACACAATACTTGACATAGGGTAAAATATTTTTTTGCAAAATAGTCCTAAAAATAATCATAATTAAAAGGCTCAAGTTCTCCATAAAAAAACCTTTTAAATTACTCTTTTGGCTCTTTTGGTCTAAAATTGGGCAACGACTTCATTGTTTAACTATCCCTTAACCTTTGATATTCTCTAGTGAATGGCCCTAAATCAATGGATGGCTAAGAATCCATATCCAAATTAAACACATCACAAATATAATAATTTTTCAAGGTTATGAGAGTGGTACCCTTGTTATTGATGTTAGACCTTTTCTTGGGATTGTATTCTCTAGCTACAACTATGATTAGGTCAATATTTTAAAAAAATTAGGGAAAATTAATCTCCGCAATCCCAACCTCCAGATACTACAAATTGCTCTATTCGCTAGTGATTTTTTAAGACAACATTTGAACAATGTATATCCATGAAAATGGATTATGGCATCCCTAAAATAATTATTTTTATCCACAACCCTATATGGTAAAATTCCCAATCCATAACCAATGCTAGGTAGTTTTGAAGACTTAGTCAATTTAACTATAATATCATCATCTAGAGCCATTTTTAATCCCCTTGAAGTTCAAACCATGGTCATTTACTTGGTTTCTAGATTATGCAAACTAGGGTTTTAAAATTTTAAAACTTCTAAGAAGATTTCTTTTAAAAGTTTAACAATCTAAAACATTTTTAAAACCCTAATTCACTTTTTTAATTCTAACAATTCAGAAACCCAATCTTTTACATGTTAGAATGTTCAAAGATAACTTTAATTTATGCACTATTTAAATTTCTCTACAAACCCTATAAATATCACATAGAGCCCTTGTTTTCCTAAAAATATGAAACAATTTAACACTAATAATTATTTTATATTTTGAATTATTTAGAAACTTGTAATTAAGCCAATTCACTTGAAATTATGTAGATAAATACAAAATTTTCCATCAATATCATTGAATTCTTGAATGCATGACCAATGGTAGTCATTCCTTTATTTTAAATATGAACCATTGATTTGTTGAAGATGGAAAATGATCATGGGGACTTGAAATCCCTTCCATGAAGAGAAAATCTTTCTGTTTTTGCACAAATCAAAGACACATGTAACCATTTTAGGGACTAATTAGACACAAAAGGAAAAAAATGGGCTTCCTCAATAGTGCTTTCGTTAGAAAAACATTAGAAAAATCTAAAAACATGACATGTGGCACAATTTTTGGAGTTTTGGGAAAAAAATTGCATCTTTACATTACTATGTGAAGGTTAAAATTTACACAAAAAGAAATAATCCATGCTTATGGCATGAAAAATGCATTTCACTCATTCATATAGAGAATTTATTTTAAATAAAGGTCTCATGATGCACATAACTAGTGTGACTTAATTACAAGTTGACACCTAGCACTGACTAGGATAAAAGTGGGACCACCCTTGGTGAGTGACTTAAAAACTATTTGAAGCACATGTGATAAAATGGATAACTTAAGTTACTACGGAAAGGGGGCATGATGAAAGGGGGCTTCAGTAGGAAACTCAAATTACTGTGTGAAATGGAAAATTAAAATTTGATTGGCTTATGACCCATACAGGTCAATTACATCAAGGAACGAGAGAGTAATTCATAGGCTTATAGGAAGAATAAATAATATGAGATGCTCCTGCGAATACAAGATGCTATGCAAAATTATGCCACAAGTTCTACAGGACCATGTAAAGCATGAGAGTTTTACAAAGATTTAAAATCATGTGATGGAAACATGTATATCTAGAACTCTAGGAAACCGGGATAGTAAAAGCATGAAATGGAGGCCACAAGATTGTAACTTGAAGGATCAAGTTGGCGTATGTGGTCAACACAAAATTAAAACAAAATTGCAAGGGATTCACCAAGGTTTAGGGGTTATTCACAAAAAATCTAAATAAATTTTTTAGAATTTTTTATTAAATATTTTTTTCTTATACTTAAGAAGCACCTAAAAACGTCCAGAAGATAAATTTTTACAAGTACCATTAATATGCACACTCTTCCTTAAAGTAATCACCATAAGGCCAATCAATACACAAAGGTTTAATATGTGATCGTTTGGATTCCAATATTTCTTCTTGATATTACTATATCACATGATAATTAGATGAATACAACTAGAGAGAAATATTATGATTGAATACTTTCCCTTGAGTGAAGAATCCATCATATTCAATGTTACTTTTCTCTTTCTCACTAGAAATAAGAGTCTTTGACAAGAGTAAAATAACTTTGGTTTTCATATGTGACTTGGGTGGAGTGGTGGATTTGGAGTGGGGAATTGGGAGTGACACAAGAGATAGATAGATTCTTTTTAGAAATCCCTTTCCCATAATGTCTCCAGTGGTGAGATTGTTTTGAAATGACAAGAGAACCTCCACATAGAAATTAGGTGTCCTTGGGGAATGTGGGAAGCATTTTGGAGTGGGAGGTATTTTGGAGTTTGTCAGGGGAGGCATTGGTAGTCTTACTAGTATCTAGATAAAAGTCTTCAATTAATAATCTAAGCC
This sequence comes from Sequoiadendron giganteum, assembly GCA_007115665.2. NCBI lineage: Eukaryota > Viridiplantae > Streptophyta > Pinopsida > Cupressales > Cupressaceae > Sequoiadendron > Sequoiadendron giganteum. The sequence continues at coordinate 171,779,750 of CM021101.1, read as the reverse complement.
ACCTTGATTATTTTCATGTACTTTTGTATTAATTATTTTGACTAAAGAGTTATATATGCTAGCTTTCTTTGATTATTAATGAATCCATCTAATAAAATTTCCAATATTTTGAAAAAATATTTCCTAAGCTAGATTTTCTTGGTGCAAGAATAATAAATACCATAATTCATTATATCTGTCATTTTTCAATGAGCATATAATGTTCCACATAAATCTACAATATATTCAATTAGATTGTAGATAATTTGATGATCATTATCAAGGATATCATACAAGATTTCTAAGAACACAATTATGAATAATTTATCTTGTTCATTTAAAAAAATAGTCATACTCCTGAACATATAGTCATAATCTATAAAAATATTGAGCAAAAGGTGATCTATTCTTTCAAATCTTGCTCCTTGGATATTATACTATGGTGACACCCACCCATTTAAATTAGATTCTCTATACGGAAGATGTTTACAATTTTTTGTTAATACATGATGAATAAGAATTCTAAAAATATGAAGATTCCAAGAAAACTATTCTGGTGGGTATATAGTTTATAATAAGTTTATGCTCTTCTGATATACTATCAAAAATTTGTAAATACTAGTTTTGGTACTATTACATCATTTTTAGTGTTTCATCTAAGTTATTTAGCCACACAATCTTACCATAACCATTTTAAAAAATTTATAAGTCAATCCTGCTATATTTTTGTTTCTTCAGAAATTATGTTTTTTCTTTCAAATTCTTATATGTATAAATTTACCTCTTGAATATGAAATAATTATATTTAAGGATTATTTTCAAGTGATGTAATTTAAATTCTAATTATATATATGACATGTATGTTAACATAAATCAGGAAATTAAACTTATGATAGATATATAAATTTTCACCATTGCAAATACCAATTCACTAACTCTATTTCAAAGAAAACTTCCTTGTATAAGAGGGTACTAGCCAAATAGTAATATCTGCAACACTTTAACTTAATATTACTAAATCTATCATCTCTTAATTGAGATATAATGTTCTCTAAATCAATCTTACTAAAGCTTCATGAATCATCCAAATATTCAACTTTGGTGAGTGAATTATCAAAATTACCATTATAATGAAGTTAGAATTATGTATTGAACCCTTGGTAATAATTTAATTAAATAATACTATTGTTTCATTCATAATTTAAAGAAATGAAATTGTAATCAATAAATTACTATTTCTAGAACATAGATGGTCAACAATATATCTCATGTGTTTTTGACAAACACATTTATATTTATCATTCAAGCATTTTTTCAATCCTTAATTTTTTTTTAAAATCACAATCATATAAGAAATTAGCAAATGTGACCCTATAAATATTATATAATCTACTCTTAAAAATAGAACTATGGAAAATATGCCCTTAATCCTTGACCATTCTTTATACAAACCCTTATATTATTTATTCCTAACTTTAACATATACCATTTAATCATCTAAAATAATTTATTGGATCCGCTAAACACAAATCCAACCAAAAGATACATCCTTACTTAAGTTATTACATTTATATCAACTATCTTGCCTCATATTACTCAAAAAAAAAAAAAAATTGCTTCACCATTATGCATGTTCTATTATAGACAATATTAATAGTTCCATGACTAAAAATACTTACTTTTCAAATTTTAAAAATATATGATCAACATAAATTTTCCCACATACTCAGTTTAACATATTTTGTTGGGCCAAGTAAAACAACATATAATACACCTTCTATAAGCCTCAAATCCCTTAAACATTTGTGACATAGGTAACCACTACATAAGAGTTTTGACAAAATAGAATTTGACCTCTACATCTAAATCTAAATACATCTATAGATATAAAGGAATTAAGGTAGCCAACACACTCATTTTAATGGAATTAAAATGAATATTAAGTCACCAATATCTACTCATCTTCAAATTCAAAAAATATACGATGAACATAAATTTTTCCACATGCTCAATTTAACATATTTTATTGGGGATGAGTAAAAAAACATAAAATACACCTTCTATAAGCCCCAAATCCCTTAAACATTCATGACATAAGTAACTACTACGTAGGAGTTTTGACAAAATAGTATTTGACCTCTATATCTAAATCTAAACTCATCTATAAATATGAAGGAATTAAGATAGTCTAACACACTCATTTTAATAGAGTATTAAAATGAATATTAAGTCACCAATATCTACTCCTACTCCTAGACAGCACATGGAAACTATTAGGCTGTTGTCATACTCAACTGGTCAAAGCATAAATAATTGCCAACTCTACTACACTTTTTACTTCCTAGGAAAAAATGGTCTATAGGAGTTGTTTTCCTATATATTGAGATATTGGCTACATTGTCATCACTCAATCATAGATTGTATATCAAAGAGGACCTAAAAACAAAAATCTTTTAGAGAACATATTTTCTAGTCAACAAGCTTACATAAATGATCAAAGATATGAGAATCACAAACGACAAATAAAACCATCCTGCTCCTACAACAAAAACACAGCACCTCGCTACTTTTATGGACTTGTTAATGTATTACAGACACATTTTCATATTCGGTAGACTAACTCAGAATAATTCCTGACAAAGCAACACTCTCAGAAAATTCCACACAGACTTGAGATGGAATAGGAATCTTCATAGGTTAGATGATGTAGCGAATGCCAAGAAAGCTGAAAAGCATACCCACTTCACCGCCAGTTCTACCAACCAGCTCCGCGTGAAATTATTATTTTCTTACAGATCTTAAATATCTAAAAGCCCCATTTTTATCATCCATAGATCCACTAAAACCAATCAGTGTTCGTTGAATACAGTATGTCAACCTTATTCACAAGGGAAAAGGTTGTAAAATATCTCTTCCGATAACACGAGATCTTGTAGAGGAGACAGGCAATCCCCTTAGTCATCCCGTGAGGAACAATAGTGTGATGATAGTTGGTAATGAGGCTGCTGAATTTTCTCTCTTTTCTCGCACGGGTGGTTGAAACCCATGGTCCATTAAGTATCAGTAGAGTTTGCCAGATTGTGTGGATCTGTAGGAGTGTTTATTGCATTTGATGGAGAAAGTCATTTTCAAAAACAACTATAGATATTGTTTTTTTAGAATGGATGTAGGTGAATATGTAGTGGTCTAGCTACCAGCTAGAGAATGAGTACCTGCAAATGATATTAAAAAGAAGCTAGTTTACTTTTTGCTGTCATTGTTGTTTATAATAATTGAGCACTTGTAAAGTTGGCTATACGAATTGTATCAAGCTAGCCATGTGAAGAAAATAAACATAACCAAATTCACTGCAGTTCATATAGGTGTGCCCATAAATGGTAGCTGACTAATCTTGCCAAAACCTGCCAGTGATGTTAATAGAATTGTGGCATATAAAGAAGCCGAGTAGACTCCTAGAAAGACTAGTTCAATCTAAGAATAGTTGTGTCAAAGATAGGATGAGATGTGGTGCATCTAGTGATTAATAAATATATCCTTCGCAAAAGAGTTTTGTGGATCTTTAAAAGGACTTGTTCAATCTATGTGTAACTCAGATTTTTCGGAATTGTGGAAGATGCTAAAGCTGCACAAGATTAAACATCAATTCTAATCTAAATAAAACAACAAAGAACGATAAGTAAGCATGATTAATCTAAACTAATAAAAACTAGAATGATGTCACCGAATATGCAAATACTTCCTCGATTTATCTCAATTGCCCTTCTCCATCTTGCTATATTGTTATTCTTGCCCTCAGATATTTGTGTGTTTGAATGCAAGCATAACTTCGTCGAGTGTCTCAGCAAAATATCGAAGATTGTTTCTCTTCTCAAAAGTGTATGATTTCGGGAGACAGAAATAATGATAATGTCAAGCCGTTTTATAGATTTTGTGTTTTCAAATGATCGACTCAGATTGAAAGAGAGATCGATGGATGAGATTGATGAATGCCATGCAATTAGTTATGTGACAGATAGAACATGAGTTAGAACGTGAGTTCAACTGCAGGATAAAGATAAATTTTAGAACATGAGTTAGAGCATGAGTTCCAATCTTCATCTTCAAAAATAAAAGAAATAGACTTTTATGCAAAAGACAAAGTTAGAAGTTGAAGAATAATGCATTCGAATGCAAACTTGAGTTAATTAATTAAATAAAGATATTTAATTAATAAACGCATACATGCATATGAGTTAGAACTAGTTAATCGACTAGTTGTGACGGAGAGTCTTCTCGCAGAGATAAACTGGTGTTGAATTTAGAGACAACTGGAGAACTAAAAATAGATCTCGAGACAGAAGGTGAGTGAATGACTTAGATAACTGAATGATAGAGGAATCTGACATAAATAATTAAATGTTAATTTAATTCAACATTCGAGCATAGAAGATTTAATTAAATAAATAAAATAATTTATTTAATTTGACTTTCGAAAAGGGTGGAATTGAATAATTAAATAATAAATATTTAATTACAGTTGAAAAGGGTGTTAAATGAATAATTAAATAAAAATATTTAATTATAGTTGACATATGATAAAAGGGGTAATTAAATAATAAATTATTTAATTGAAAGATGATTTAATAAGTTAGCGACATAATTAAATAAATATGATTTATTTAATTAATCAAGTTGAATAAAGATTAATGATGAATTAATGAATTAATTAAAAAGAGATATTTAATTAATAAAGGAAATATGTGTTAGAAAGTTTAATTAAATAATTGACATTATTTAATCATGACTATGGATTATAGAAAATTATGTCGAATGTGTATTCGCAGGCCTAGACCAATTTTCGGTGTCTAAAATTTGCCCCTCCTTGATACAATGTTGGTACGACATTATGTCAAATAAAATATGCCCCAATCATGCCCCTGTATGAAATAGGTTAGGGTATGCCCGATTCAAAGGGAGAATGACGAGGAGGTAGTGGTATGCCCCCTCGAGAGGATATGCAGGTTTGAAGAACATGAGTGTTATCTCGAAATGGATAGATAATGGTTGTGAAGATGTAGAAAAGAATAAATGTTAGCATGGATGATTTCAGAATGTTAGTAAGAAATAATAAATGTTGATTGATTGAGAAAACAACATAATCTTCGATATATTGCCAAGTACGCTATACTTGCTTTGTTATCATCATTGGGCGGGACATGACACAGATGGATAGTACACACTATGATATGAGATAGACCATAGTATATAAATTCATCCATCTATGAAAAATAGACAGTTGTAGACAAGGAGTGTCTTAACTCAGACTAAAGACAAGATGCCCCAGTCGTTTGGTCAAGATAAACCAACCACAGACAATAGACAAATAAAAGATGGGTCATGAGATGTCATTGCTCCTCTAAATCCTTGATAGGACATCCTTGAGGAAACTAGTAACATGACTCAAAAAACAATATTAAAAAGACAGTTGACAGACAACAGCCAAAGAAAAAGAATCCTGAGACATCGTTGCTTCTCTAAATCCTTCAAGGGACATCCTTGAGAAAGCTAGCAATAGGATCTTTGCACAAATAGATAAAAAAGATAAGACAAAATAAGATATAAATTCATAAAGCCAAATAAATGTATTCGCCAAAACTTGATCTTGTGGGATTGTTTGACATAGCATAATGTGAGAGAATGACACATACCATATAAGACATTGGGTTCGGTTTCGACTTGGTGACTTCTGTATGAGGCATGACAAAACCTGGTTTCAGTAAGACACGTGTCATATAAGACATTGGAGTTTGATGACGTTGAAGTGACAAGCCACATGAAACTATGACAATTTGATGACGTTTTCTGACAAGAAAGACATATCTTGCTAAGATATGGGTTGATCGCTTTGACAATGTGTTTGATATTGACTTGATGATTGTTGACATTTTTCCTTGTTGATGCATGACTTGTTTTGATTCTCTGACTGATAAACTGTGTGTGTGTAGATAGTGTATGGCATGAGATGTTACTTTAAACTATGATATGTAATGTGTGTGATAGTGATTGTGAATGAACCCTATTGGACTGACCTAGTGCGGTCTCAGGAGCTCATCAATTGATTAGCTTTGCCTACGTTGTACACGTAGAGACCTCGTAGTTTGACATTACTAATGACTTTTTATATACAAAGCATCATGATTTAAATGTGTGATACATGACAAACCTAGACCGGCAAACTTAATGCTTCAAGGGCACATCGATTGATGGCCTTGCCTACGTCCCAGTCGCAGAGGCAACGTAGTTCGACTATGTCTACGACTGACTTAACATGATCGACTTGACATGACTGACATGACATGATGGACTAGACATGATTGACTTGACTCTGTTTTGGGGATTTTCTGACATTTTTTTTATTTTTATTTTTAATTTTTATGTTTTCTAATGTTTTTTTTTTTGGATTTTTCAGGACATTTTCGATGGCATGACATCATGTACAAAGTGTTAGGGCATAGAACAAGGATTTTCCCCCAGTCGAGAATATGATTTGGAAGATGGAATGGATAATATGACGGAATGGACTTTGATGTCAATTGTTCCAAATGATGGATAGGACAAGAATTTATTATGAGTGATGGTGAAAAAGTTTGATTAGAATGATGGTAGATGGGAGAGCGAGCTTGACTACACATGGCGCCTATTTGCTAGGTTTTCACCATGGTACTTATCGCCACTGAAGCAGTTTTCACTAGTGGAAGGATTTATTTCTCTTTACTTTTTTTGGTGTTACAAAGACGCCTATTTGCCAGGTTTTCATCAAGGTACCATTTTTTTGTTTTTTCATTTTTTTTTGTATTTTTCCAGATTAAGACACGGATTCTCAGAGACTTAAGCATAGAACCTCTTTAGATGCGGACTGTTGATAGGGGACAAAAGCAACTCTCTTTCAGGAGTAGAGAGTTGGTACGCTCCTGATCCAAAGGCTTCTATGACAATGTACGACCCCAACCAGTTAGGCTCAAACTTATTTGGTTTCTCTTTTTTAGCTTGGTTCTTAGGATTCTCCATTACTACTAGGTCACCAATGTCAAAGTGTCTATTGAGAACCATTCTGTTGTAACTACGATGAAGACAATTCTGATATGCTTGTAAATGATCTAATGCTTTCTGTCTTCGTTTATCCAGCAATTCTAGCTCTTGTAACCTAGAGATAGGGTATTCTTCATCATCGATATGACCCTTCAAGGATACCCATAGAGAAGGTATTTCGACCTCAATAGGTAAGATAGCTTCGGACCCGAATACAAGGGAATATGGAGTGGTGCTGGTGGGAGTACGGATGCTTGTGCGATAAGCCCATAAGGCAGGATTAAGTTGTAGGTGCGAGTCACGACCAGCGTCATTGATAGTCTTCTTAAAGATTCTAACAATAGTCTTATTAGATGCCTCAGCTTGGCCATTACCTTGTACGTAATATGGGGTGGAGAAATGGTGTTTGATGTGGAATTCCTGACATAAATGACATACTTCTTGGTTCTTGAATGGGTGGCCATTGTCTATGATTATGGATTGAGGCACACCATACTGACAAATGATATAGTTTAGGATAAACTTAGATATTTGTGTGCCAGTTATGTATGTCATGAGGATGGCTTCAATCCATTTCGTGAAGTATTCGGTAGCGGTGATGATGAATTTATGGCCATTTGATGATGGAGGGTGTATCTTACCTATGAGGTCGAGTCCCCATTGGGCGAAGGGCCATGGTGTAGTAATTGGACGAAGCTCTTGCGTTGGCACTCTTATCAAGTCTCCATGTATTTGACATTGTCTACATTTCTTTACAAAGACGTATGAGTCTTTCTCCATCGTAGGCCAATAGTAACCTAGTCTCATAATCTTGTGGGCTAGAGTGGGACCACTCGAATGAGATCCGCATATACCCTCGTGTACCACTCGCAAAGTTGTTTGTGCTTCCTAAGCATCGATACATGTCATTAGGGTGTTATCTAAGGTACGTCTATATAGGGTTTCTCCGATGATGGTGTACTTGGCTGACTTTCGGATGAATGTTCGACGTTGGTTATTGGAAAAATCTTGTGGTAGGGTTTGGTCAGTGAGGTAATCAAATATGTCTTTATACCAAGGAGACGTAGGACCAAGAATGGTACACACTATCACAGTATCAGGGACATCATAAGCGGGGATCAAAAGCTATTCAACCAGGAACTCAAACTTAGGCACATTACTTGGGATATCCAACAAAGAACCCATGGTTTCCATTGCATCTGCAGCTCTATTTTAGATATGTGGTATTTGCTGAAAAGTTATGTCATTGAAATACTGTTTGAAACTATCAGCCATCCTCTTGTAAGGTGCAAGCTTCTCATCCTTAGTCTCGTAATCATCATTCACCTATCGGATTACTAGTTGAGAGTCACCAAAGACATGTAGGCTCTTAATGTTCCATTGAGCTGCCATTTTTAAACTTGTCACTAAGGCTTCGTATTCTGCTATATTATCTGTACAAGGAAATGCAATCCTGAATGATTTAGGAATGGTATCACCTTGAGGTGTGACAAAGAAGATACCAGCCCCTAAACCACGATTTGTATGTGATCCATCAAAGTATAGTTTCCACTCAGTTTTAACCTCAAGGTTGAAGAGAAATTCATCTGGAAAATCTGCTACTAATGGATGATCTGCCTTTATAGGTGCGTCTTCCAGTTGATCTGCAATGACCTGTCCTTTTATTTCCTTCCTTTTGACATACTGAATGTCATACTCGCTAAGTGTCATGACCCATTTAGCCAATTGGCCTGTTAAAGCTGTCTTACTTAGGAGGTATTTAAGTGGATCAATTTTTGCACTCAACATGATTTGTCGATTGAGCATATACTGCCTAAGTTTTTGGCTAGCAGAAACTACCACAAGACAAGCATGTTCTATGTTGCTATAATTCAATTCATATCCCACTAAGGTTTGACTGATATAATAAATCGCTCTCTCATGACCTTGATCATCTTGTTGTGCGAGAAGAGCCCCTAATGCCGACTGAGTTGCTGAGATGTAAAGTATCAATGGTTTCCCCTCTATAGGTGGCATTAAGACTGGTGGAGTAAGCAAATAGTCCTTGATTTTTTGGAAGGCCTCTTGACATTTAGGTGTCCACACAAATGGCACTCCTTTTTTGAGTAAATGCTAAAATGGATGTATTTTATCTGCCAATTGTATTATGAAATGCCTAATGGACTATAATCTCCCCTATAGGGTTCTGAGTTGACCAATGTTGGTTGGAGGAGGCATTTCTATGATTGCTCTTACCTTTTCTGGATCTACTTCAATGCCTCTGCAAGAGATGATATACCCTAACAGCTTCCCTGATTTCACTCCAAAGACACACTTTTTCGGATTGAGCCTGACATTGTAGTTTTCTAACCTCTGGAATATCTTGTCCAACACCTTAAAATGATCTTCCCTTGTTTCTGACATGGCTATTATATCATCGACATAATTTTCCATGAATGTATGTACAAAGTCATGAAAAATCATAGTCATTGCTCGTTGGTAAGGGGCTCCTGCATTCTTAAGGCCAAACGGCATAACATTCCAACAATATGTTCCCCATGGACACGTGAAAGTCGTCTTATGTTGATTTTCAGGTGCTATCTTTATATGGTTATATCCAAAGAAACCATCCATAAGGGAGAGCATCTCATACTCTACAGTAAGGTCTACTATCATGTCGATATTTTGCAATGGGAAGTCATCTTTAGGACATGCCTTGTTCATGTCTCTAAAGTCAGTGCAAATTCCAATTCTCCCAGTTGGCTTAGTCACTAGTACCAGATTTGATATCCAATCTGCATAGTCTATTGTCCTTATGAATCCCACGTCCAATAGTTTCCTAAGTTATACCTTAACCAATAGAGCAATTGGTGGATGCATCTTCCTTAGTTTCTGTTTGACTAGTTTGATACCTAGCTGGAGTGGTAAATGATGCAATATCAGGTCTAGATCCAACCCAGGCATGTCAGCATATGACCATGCGAAGTTTACTTGTCTCTTTTTGAAAAAGTCTTTGAACTCATGTTGTTCTATCTCTGATAAAGAAGCCACAAAATATACTATCTAAGGATTCTCTTCTATTCCTATGTTGACTGCGACAACCTCTTCCACTAACATGGGTGACTTTTCCTGTGCAACGGGGAGAATATTTAAACCTCTATCCTTGGGTGCCTCAGAGAGGTTTTCGCCCTCGGATACGTCCTTTATTTTGTCTTTTTCTTTGTCCAAAGGCGTCTTTTGGTTTTCACCTAGGGACTCATCATTTTTATTTTCATTTTCATTTTCATTTTTGCGACTAGAGGTGTAAATAGACTCCCTGAAATATGCTTTATCATCCAATTCTATGGTAAAACCTGCCTTATGATCCCCTCTAGGTATACCTTCTCTAAGTCCCATGAACTCAACAATTGCTTCGTCCTTCTCGAATGTATCTATGATAGGTGTACCTTGTTGATCCCAGTTGATGAGTTCGGGATATACAAGGGGCATGTCATCATCAGAGTTTATAAGAGTAACTGCTGACAAGGTGAATATAGACTGGTTGACATGGTCACAGAAGTTTTGGACTAACTCCTTGTTTTTCTTCCTAGGGATAGGTATATTCTGTTGTGGGACAATGGTGAGGGCAGATTCATCAGAAGATGGCTTGTCAGGTGCCCAAGATGCACGATCAAGGGTTTCCCAATAATAGTTCTTTTGCCATTCTTCTTTAGACAAGTGTTTCTTAGGACAAGGACTAGACTGTTTTGATACAGGTTTCACATTGAGGTCCAACTCTCCAAATAATGTGTATGTTCATGGTACTAGTAGATCAAAGAGACTCCCATTCACCATCGCTTGAGTAAGGGGATTCATCATAGACTGGAGGTTTGTCATAAACTCGGGGTAGGTCACAAACTAGGGGAAGTGGTTCATGAGATGTCTTGATGTCTAGGTAATCATTCACTTCCTCTTGAAACATTGATGAGGTACCAAGAAACCCAATTCTAAGTGGTTCACACCCTAGCCCTAGATACTTCGATCATGGGTAAACAGTAATTGGTTTTGTCCTTCCATTTTGATATAGTGCTAATCCACTATGCCCGTCATAGCCTTCATTTTGCATTATCTTAAATCCTTTTCCATATTGGCCCTTGGCTATTTGAATAGACAAGGAGGGGTATTCATGTTCTTCTTGATACAACTAGGAATCAGCTTGATCCACAATCTCTTCACTTAACTCTCCCCATTTTGTCAATGTCATTGTAGGGGGAACATGAAATGTGACCATAGACTGTCTTCTATCCACCATGGGTAGGCCATATGCCTTAGGTGGAATCAGTTTAGTAACATAGTATAATGCCTTTATATTATACTCACCACAGCCCTTGTCTTGGATCTCAAGTTTTGGAGTGGATGATGGTGGTTTGAATGAAATGGACTTAGTGAGACATGATGGGTAAATGAATTGGGATAGAGTGGATGATGAAGCCTATTGATTAACAGGCACTTGTCGGTGTGGAAGATCCCTTAGGTTTGTACAATACTGGAAACGATCTAGATCACCATCAATGGTGATCTATATGCCATTATAGGGGAATTTGAGACACTGGTGGTATGTTGAAGGTACCACTTTCATTGCGTGTATCCAAGGTCTACCTAACAACAAGTTGTATGGAAGGGTGAGATCCAAGACTTGGAAGCTGGTGTTCATGATTGCTAGGCCAATTCGAATAGGGAGTGTGACAACTCCTTTGGATGATCTTTCCTCATCATCGTAAGCCTTGATGACTATACTCTTAGAGGTATCTACACAATCTTCCAAGAATCCTAATGCCTTAACCAGTTTAGGGGTACATAGGTTCAAACTTGCTCCTCCATCTACCAATACTCATTGGACTTTGTTTTGATGGACTAAGACTTCAAGATGTAAGGGGTCATTGTGATCTGACTTTTCAATTGAGTAGTCTTGTTGTGAAAATGTAGCATGATGCGAGTTGGTCAAATATCCAACCATCTCTTCAAAACAATTGACATCTAAATCTATAGGAACAGTTGTATTCTGTAGAGCTTTGTCAAGAATGGACCGATGCTGAGGTGATAAGGTCAACAATTCCAAGATAGATATTTGCACGGGGGTTTTACTCCATTGATCGTGAAGGTTGTACTTGAACTTGGCACTTTGCGTAGATGGCTTAGAAGAAGGACTAGGAATAGTAAACTTAGTTCTGCGTGTGGTTATATTACATTCTAGATGCTTCTTGATGGAGAAAGTATTGACATTCTCGTTTGCAGCTCGAAGGTGGTTTATGATCTTTCCTTTACCATAGTCATACTTGATATTGTTATAGTTGGCCGATGGATTATTCTGGGGTCCCAAACTGGAGGCTTTTCCTTTTGTGTGGTCATGTAAGGGGTCCGTGAAGACCTTATGATCACTGTTCTTAGTGATTTTTTGCCCACCAACCTCTATAGTTTCATTTTCAACAAAGTCTTGTATGATGTTCTTTAATTGGCGACATTGTTGGAGGTTGTGCCCTTTCATTCGATGATAGTCACAGAAAGCATCATCGACCCACCATGAAGGTTTGAATTGTCCAGGATCATACTCTCTTGGTTCCAATGGTTTGATAAGATTATGTTTGACCAATTCTTTGAAGACTACCTCAATTGGTTGCCCTAAAGGTGGAAATTCTCGTGTTGGAAATCTCCTTTGTTGTGGTCTTTGTTGTGAGTTCTGGACATAGTTAGCCATTTGATCAAGATTGTTCATCATGTCTGCTTGTTGATTGTATCCTCTAAGTGTGATAACCGATCTAGTATGTATGTGCTTAGTATCAACTATGCCATCATTTGTGACATTCTTGTTCCTAGACCAGAATTTGTTTCTATCATTCGACACATTTTGTTGTTGGACAATCGGGCTCTTGCCTGGTACTTTGATTTCACCTTTTTCAAGGATTATCACCTTTTGTACCAAGTCAATGAATGAAGTGCAACAGTGTACCCGTAAGTCACCTCTTAGTTTGGGGTTGATGTTTTCGAGGAAGATAGTGACCTTTAGTTTTTCAGGTATTTTGATGAGACAACGGCTAGCTACACTCCTCCATCTCTGGAAGAAAGTGATAAATGTCTCGCCATCTTCTTGTGTTGTGTGGCACAAGGTTGCTATGGTTACTTCATTGTATATGTTAAAGGCAAAATTTTCAACAAACTTTTCAGCCAATTCCACCCAGGATCATATACCGTATGGCAATTTGGAAAACCATTCCAATGCTATCCCTATAAGGGTTTGTGGAAATAGGCACATCAAGTAAGTGGGGTCATACAATATATCCATGCATGCTGTTGAAAATTCTCTAATATGTTCTATAGGATTCTTTATTCCATTATACTTAGGCAAATTTGGTATAATGTATCCATGGGGGAAAGGTGTCATATAGAGTGCTTTGTCAAATGGGCATGGACATAGGTCTTGTGCTGATATAGTTCATTTGCCTAACATAGACATGTCATCCATCTTTTGTTGTAGAGTCTGCATTTGGTTTTGAAGGATGTCGACTTGTGTCAAGGACATGGTGTTCATGTTATTTGGATCAATGTAGATGTTCTGATACGCCATGTTTTGTGATGGGTTATGATTGGGGGAGGGGATATATCCTGTCAAAATATTCTGATTCGGGATAGGGATATTCCCTGTCTGAATTGTTTGATTTGGTATAAGAATGCTTCCTGTCTGAATTATTTGGTTTGGAATAGGAATATATCCACCAACCTTGGTTCTCTTACCAACCGTGTTGGTGCCAAAGGGGTTGGTGGAAGTTGCTCCCGCAGTGAATTGTAAACCTTGTGTTATGTTAAAAGGAGTTGGGTTTACACTTGACGATGTTTGTGTTGGTATACCTATTGGTATTGATGTGGTTATTTGAGGAATAGAAACAGTAGATGTCACAGTTTGCGTTGGTTGAGTTGACTTAGTTGTCAAAGAATGGACATCAAATCCTGGAGGTAGAGTGGCACCTTCTACTAGCAATTTTGCTAAGTAGCATTGTGGATCGTTTAGCAAACACTCATCCATGAAGGCTGTAAACTTAGGATCTTGAGTTGTTGCATCTACATCTTCTATGTAAATCCACTCATGTGTGTCCCTAGTGACATGTTTTTCAAGGAAAGGCTTGTGTGGACATTTTCTTCCTAACGGTTGGTTTCCAAACAGATTGATGAATTCATTGGGGTCTGTCATTGCTTTGTGTTTCTTTTTGGACCTTGTTTCAACCATGAAAATTTTTTCTCAAAATGGGTAATGCAAACTATGTCTAAAACTGATATGACCTATGTCTATGTTTTTGGATTTTTTTGACAATAAGGATGTTGCTAAAAATCTAAGATGACGTATGACTGGACAGACAATATGCTAAACTCTAAGTTGACTAAATGGCGAAAAATGAGTCTAAGATGGGTATAACCTACCACCTAATGGAATAAATGCATGCAAAAGTTTGTTCCTGATGATGGAACCTAAACGTATGACAAGGATAGTATGACAATGTGAATTTTCCAAAGACAAGGAAAGTTATCAAACTATGATTTGCAATTTCCTAGGGAGTACCTATATGCTTGCAAATTAGGATGATTAAGATTAAGAAGTTTTACATTGACCAAGACGTATATGACACCTAATGATGGTAGCTAAGACCTATAGACTCCTAATGATGGTAAACTAAGACGTATATGACGCCTAATGATACAAGGTTTTTTTTGAGAAAATTTAATCGGTTTCTAATCCAAGGTTGATCCTAAAAACCTAAAGCAAATAGTGACAAAGATATTTCAGACTCAGCTCGCAGTTTTTTTTTGAAATTTTTCTATTGACAGGCAATTGCGGTTCACCTAACAGTTGCATTTTTTTTAATAGATGTGATTTTTCAGTTGACAAATGCAACTTAAAAGGACACATGCATTTTTTGAACTGGCAGATGCGGTTTGCATGCACACATGTGACTCATAATGTGACAGTTGCAACTCATTTTATGCAGACTATGTAAAATGACTATTTTGACAGACAGATGCGACGTTTCCCCTATCAAATGCGACTCACTATGACACATGTGGCGATTAAACTGACAAATGCAACTCTGTTTTTTAAAAATGAAATTTTCCCGAAAGTTGTTTGACTGACTTTGTTTGTTTGATCAAGATTTTGACGAATACAACAAAGAGCAAACACAACAATCAATGTATCTTCTATTTTTGTGATGTAAGGACTGTTAAGACTCAAAAACATGTACAACCTAGGCTTTTAGGATAGTATTTGCTGAATTCTTACTTGGATTTCTCTAGCTACGCACATTCAAGGCGGATGACTAGTAGCTTGACCCCACTAGCTCCCCTCCATGACACTCACTTATTTGGGGCAGCCAAGCTATTGTACCCATGAAACTCCATGGCATGCATGTCACCTTAACACAAGAACCGTAAATTTGTAAGATGGCTTCATAGGTTATACACCTGCTGCACCAACAAATACACAGGAATTTGTTAACTCTACAAAAAAGCTTTTAATAAGGGCATTTCATTTATGGGACACTATCCAATGTTGGTGAGAGTCCATTTATGTCCATCTCATCGAAATAGTGCGCGTGATTCTTGGGCTTTCCCCAAGAATCCACTTTTATATACCGGCTGGAAGTCGCTTGGCTTTAGCATGCTACCGGTCTGAGTCGTCTTGGGGTGAGTACCTTTTTCCACCAAGACAGACCCAAGTTCTAGAGTTAGCAATCATTTCTCTTACACCCAGGATCACATGATTGTGCAAGGGGAGAGGATACTTTAGTGTACTGAATCGTAAGGGTTTACAGATATGTGCAAAGCACCAAACAAAGAAGACATTGGTTCTTTTTATTCCAAATGACAATTTTTTATCTATCAAACAAAAAATTCATTTTAATCCCACAGGATGATTATCTATCTACTAAAAAAAAGCTTATTTAAATAAATTAACACAAAGGCATTAGGTCCTGCATGCAATTTATCAGTAGTTCATAGTCTTTAGCTTTCATCTTGTAGAAAAATTGTCTTGGATTTTAATTGTTTTCAAAGCTTCGTGCTGCAAACACTATGTTATTCCTTTAGAATTTATTTAGCTCCAAGTTGTTTTTGTCCACTTGATCCAATGTGTGCTTTGAAGTTTTTTTTTTTTTGCACATGCACAAAGCAAACAAAGCCAAAACCCTAATAGCTAGTCAAGACAAATCTAATTTTTGAAAATATTTTTGATAGTAAAAATAAAACTATAGAAAACAAACCCATACTCAAATTTCAAGAGCTTTCCAAAAATGTAAATAAATCTGAAAGATTGTCTGTTTTGCACCTGAAATTAATTTTTTATGAAAAAATCATAAAAAAATTCTTAAAAATTGAAAACAGATCCAAAAAATCTGATTTTTTCACTAAAGGTGTCTGACATAATTTTAAATCTGCATAAAAAAATTCATGAATAGATCTGCAACTGTTTGTGAGATTCAAGCAAATATCTTTGAAACCATAATTTTCAAAGATCTATTGTTTGAATAAAACAAATTTGTCCAAATTTAAAACCTAAACAACAGACCCGTATTCAAATTTAAATCTCTTTCCAGAAATGTAAACATTTCCAAACAATTTGACAAATTTCTCTCAAAATTGAAATTTTATGAAAAATAACAAAAAAATTATAAAAAAATTCAAAACATCACCAAAAAATCTGATTTTTTTTGTGAAAGCTCTTGATAATGTTGTCTACTTGCAAAAAAAAATATGTAGTCTTTCAAAAGTTATGGTTGAATATGTAGTCACATCGGGTTCACCAAATGTAGCTCAGATTTTTCAGAATTGTGGAAGATGCTAAAGCTGCACAAGATTAAACATCAATTCTAATCTAAATAAAACAAAAAAGAACGATAAGTAAGCATGATTAATCTAAACTAATAAAAACTAGAATGATGTCACCGAATATGCAAATACTTCCTCGATTTATCTCAATTGCCCTTCTCCATCTTGTTGTATTGTTATTCTTGCCCTCAGATATTTGTGTGTCTGAATGCAAGCATAACTTCGTCGAGTGTCTTAGAAAAATATCAAAGATTATTTCTCTTCTCAAAAGTGTATGATTTCGAGATAGAGGAATAATGATAATGATAGGCCATTTTATAGATTTTGTGTTTTCAAACGATCGGCTCAGATTGAAAGAGAGATTGACGGATGAGATTGATGAATGCCATGTGATGAGTTATGCGATAGATCGAACATGAGCTAGAATGTGAGTTCAACTGCAGGATAAAGACTAATTTTAGAACATGAGTTCCAATCTTCATCTTCAAAAATAAAAGAAATAGACTTTTTATGCAAAAGACAAAGTTAGAAGTTGAAGAATAATGCATTCGAATGCAAACTTGAGTTAATTAATTAGATAAAGATATTTAATTAATAAATGCATACATGCATATGAGTTAGAACTAGTTAATTGACTAGTTGTGATAGAGAATCTTCTCGCAGAGATAAACTGGTCTTGAATTCAGAGACAACTGGAGAACTAAATATAGATCTCGAGTCAGAAGGTGAGTGAATGACTTAGATAACTGAATCATAGAGGAATATGACATAAATAATTAAATGTTAATTTAATTCAACATTCAAGCATAGAAGATTTAATTAAATAAATAAAATAATTTATCTAATATGACTTTCGAAAAGGGTGGAATTGAATAACTAAATAATAAATATTTAATTACAGTTGAAAAGGGTGTTAAATGAATAATTAAATAAAGATATTTAATTATAGTTGACATATGATAAAAGGGTTAATTAAATAATAAATTATTTAATTGAAAGATGATTTAATAAGTTAGCGACATAATTAAATAAATATGATTTATTTAATTAATCAAGTTGAATAAAGATTAATGATGAATTAATGAATTAATTAAAAAGAGATATTTAATTAATAGAGGAAATATGTGTTAGAAAGTTTAAGTAAATAATTGACATTATTTAATCATGACCATGGACTAAAGAAAATTATGTCGAATGTGTACTAGCAGGCCTAGACAAATTTTCGGTGTCTACACTATGAATATAGGTGTTGAAAAGAGAGGACGAGATATGATGCACCCAATTAACTAAAAATTATATACTTCACAAATCATGATTCAACTAATAGAAGTTGTGGATTTATGTTTTGAAAAGGTGCAACTTTCACCAAACATGGAAATAGAAATAAAAATATGGTGTTGCTAATAATGAATCTAATGTTTTGATTTTTCATTTTGGTGGAAGTAAATTCAAAAAGTAAATCAGATTTCGAGATTATGTAGTACTTTGAGTAAATAAATAGATAAAAGTTTAGGAAGTTAGTTTTAAGCATTCAAATTTATTTTAGATTTTGGAGTAATTGATAGTATTTATTTAGTCTAGTCATGATGATGTAGGTAATTTAGTATCGTAATTTATTGAAAAATGAGGGTCAGATGAATGCAAACCTCACATTGCAAATTAATACTACATAAAGTAAACTTACTTCTTGTGTTTTATTATGACCTTACATCTATTTATTTATCTACTTTGAATGCCACTTTAGGTTGATAGTAATTAAAATAAGAATTTTCTTAACATGTTATGACAAAGGAATGAAGCCAATGGAGGGAACTTCATAAGTATCTTAGGAAAATGATTAGTTATGTAAATCCTCGATGATCTTGTATAGGAGAAAATTTTCACCCCTTGTGTAAATTACCCTTTCACATACCCTCACCTTAGAAAATCAAATTCGAAGGCAAAATTTCACATCACCCACCTACCTTCCATCCACTTGTTGTGTGTTTTGTGTGTCGGTGGGGGAATATTCATTAGGGACATGAGCATGGCTCTCGGACATCTATGTGGCACACTGCCATTCCTAACAGATTCCAACCCCTGAGACTGTAGGGATATTACACTCCTCATTGGGGATAGTTTATAACACCTCTATGCGACCAACCAACCCAAAAAACAACTTCATTCCCTCTCATTTTGGCCTTAAAAGGCATTCATTTCACACTCACTTCATCTCTTGGAAAGTCATTCAATCTTCTTCACATTCTTGAGCATTTTCATTCCATATTCTCACAATTCCAACAATCTACACAACTCCATTGAACATTGCAACAGCTTGATACTCCATCAACATAACTTTTGTATGTGTGAGGCTACCATAGAAGTTGTGAGCTTGGAGTCTTGCAGGACCTCCCTTCATCACCACTATGGTTGTGGTGACTTTGCCAAGTTCGTTTCTTGCATTCTCCCTTCATCGGTCTTTTGAGCCTTTGGGTGGAGATGGTAATGCTTCACTTCTCCTTTTGTGATTTGATAGATTAGCATAGTCTCTTTTGCAGTGTTCAACAATCTTTATTTCTCTTTTATTTCCTTTATCATACTTTCTACATTGTTGCTTTTTTGGTTGTTTGAGGAGGTAGAAACATCAAAGTGGGGGTTTAACTGAGAGAAACCCCGATACAGCCGCAACAATTTTCCCCTCTTGCTTGTGTGTAGGTGAACGTGTACGTGGAGCTTGTTGTAAAATTGGTGCTTTGGTGAGTCAATATTCATCACCCTAGTTTTAATCTACTTACTTTATCATTTCCACATTTTCTTTCCATACTTTATTATTTTGTTTATCCCATTAAAATCAATTAGCTAGGATGTTAGTAGGCTTCAGGTAGTTTTCTTACTATACTTTCTATTTTCTAGCCATACAGATGCTAGCATTCCAGGGAGATGATAGTGTGTCATGCTATTGTCCTAGACCCATGCCACCATCCTTGGATAGAGAGTTCTCTGAGGTGTAGTTCAAACTCCAAAATACATCTCGTCTAGCCCCAAGTAGTTTTTTGGGTTGATAGAGTGATAGAAGTACTCCATAGTGCTCATCATTCTCAATGCTCATCTCAAAACATCTATTAGAGTGAGGTAAGTTAGGGAAGCCCTCTTCTCTTGGCACTCCATGACCTAGATCCTTAATGTTGTTCGTCCCCCTCTCTTACATTTTTGGTGAACCTAACTTGAACCATTTTGGTTTCATTTAGCAGTGTTGAAGGGTCCTTTCCTCATGTCCTAGGAGTGATAGGGCTTGCTAGAAAGCTGACAGTAATGCCACCATGATTCCTAGGAGGGAAGAAGAGAAGAGCTCTTGAGGTTACTCTTCCTCGTCTTTCGCTATCCAGCCTGACACTTCATCTCACCCTACTATGGAATCAACAGATCGTAATCCACATTTGTGGGAGAATCCTATGCTTCTCACTTCGAAAATGGCCAAGCTTCCTACATTCAAACTTCTTGTTTTTCCCACTATGCCTAGGCCCATTCAATATGGTAGAGGGAAGGGTCCCCATGGGGAATCCTCTATGTCTCGGCCTTCGTGACCTCCTACCACTCCTCCTAATCGACTCCCCTCATTTTTCTCAACCTCTTCCTCCTACTCCCGTTTAGGAGTCTACCCCTCCACTAGAGATGGATGTGATGGACACCCCTATGGGTGAGGTAGAGCCTTGTGTCCCATCCTAGCTCTCATCATCTAGCTCCAAGAGTCACAGAAACCACCTTGAGCATGAGTGCAAGCATCGGTAAAATGATTTAGTGGTTGAGTAGGTTGCTTTGCAGAGGAAGGAAGGAGAGTTGACATCCCATGTTTTAGGGCCTCCTACTATGTCCTCCTCTCCCATCCCCTCTGCTTCCATTCAATCAATTTTGGTCTTTCTTCCAACTCCTATTGTGAGTGTGAGTGCCCCAGATCCTAAAAGGGTGTAGGTGTTTATCGCTCCTTTGGTTGAGCCACCTCTATTGACGTCACTTCCAAAAACATCGAACACCTTAGTGGTGCCCACCGCAGTCTTCTCCTCGTCCCATGTGCATCTTGCATCATATGTGGGGATTTCACATCCTTCGATGAAGAAGAAGGTGGAGGTTGGACCTTCTAGAAATGGAGGCATACGAGGATCCCACCTTCTTCAAAGGGTGGTCTTGTGCTAGCTTGTGTCATCCTAGTGACAGAGCGAGTTTTAGCTTATATTGAGTTTGTCACTACTCTCGAGTCACTCGGTGAGCATAGTAGTGAATGTTAGAAACCACCTCCATTTCCTATTGAGGTAACACATGGCACTCCGATTAAGTGCATGTTTAAATCCTTGGATGAGGTCCCAACCTTGTCAGTGATCTTCATGAAATCGCTGAGCGTAGCTCCACAACAGTTGAGTAGAGCAGACCTTGCAAGACCTTCTTCCTTGACCCTTGTTTCTTGAGAGTCAAAATCTGCCCCCTTAATATTCCACCATTGTAGGTTGATCCAACTTCCCCATATAATGATCTAGATTGGAGGGAAAATGAACTCTTGGTCGATGAGTGTTAGGGGGATGCATCTTCTTTACCTTTAGATTAGGTGTGTGTTTGTTGTGATGTGTTCTACCATGCTTCTATTATCTGTTCCTGGATGATCCTTGTCACTCTTGTAGGTGCTTGGATACATAAGTGATTATTTGTCGCAAGCTTCCTCTATTTGTATTATCATTCTTCCTCTATCATGTGTCTTTATTTTTAGAAAATTGGGGACAATGAAAAGCATTGGGTCCATTTAGCCTTCCCTTCCATGTTCACCCAATTTTTTTATTTTTACTTTGTGTTCTTGTGCATTCTTCATATGGTCTAATTATGTAGGAGGTTAATGATGATTCATCTATATAATAATACTATACATATATATTCATGAGCAACTGCAACCCCAAAATATCAAATTGCCCCTGTGTCTTATGTTTGTGATGTTGTTTCTTTTTTAAATTTTGTTATATTTCTCTCTTCTTTTCTTGAGTTATGATGTTGTGGTGCCTATTTTTTCCCTCATGTGTGTGATAACATTACCACAGTGACATATTGCTATGCCCCATGGGCCACAACATCTCTCTCTTTTCATTCTTTCTTTTCTCTCCTTAGGCTATCATGTGCCTCTACATTCAACACACACCACCCTAAGGGGGGGATACCATATCTTTAATTATCATAAAACAAATTCGTTGCTAATGAATATTTTCTCAAAAATATTTTCAAACTTTTTCAAAATTTGTATTCTCAACTTGCGTCTCCTAGAAAAGTGTGTTTCCTTCATCACAAGTTCACAAATAAATAATTTAGAGAACTTTCCATTGAGGAGGGAGAAAATTTTCCTATGAAAGAATCCTCGATCTTCCCCTCGCAAGGGGGCATTTTTTTCCTTTCAAATTCCTTGATGAAGTGAACATCTTTCGAAAGGATTCCTTGGTGTTGAATTGATATGCGAAAAAATGCTATCTCATTTCAATTAGTGTGTCCCTTGAGTGGACCCCTATTCATTTGAAGGGTTCCCAAGGGACCCCTTTGAAATCCTTTCAATTTCTTGATTGCGTCTGTGACTATCTATTTGTTTGCATATGTGGTTTTTTTTTTTTTTTCTAACTGTAATGTCACAGAATTGCAAGTAGGGGTATTCAAAATTTTTGTATCTTGCCTAGCATTTATGACACCTTAGAAACATTAGTGAAAAAATCTTATGATTCAAAAAAAAATCATTTGACTCCATGCAGACACATGGTGAAATGACAAAATCCTGACAAGGCGTTTCCCAAAAATCTAGGGTTTGGATGCCTACGCGATGAGTAGACGTCCACTTGACACGTTAGCATCCTAGCAATTTTTTGATTTGAAAACTATGAATCTAGAACCCTAACATTTGCGACATGTGTCTTAGTAGTTAGGTTTCAGATGAAATGACTCTATGCCACCCTTGCATGCATGAAAATGCCATTTTGGCTCTCATTTTGGGGTTAGAAGCTATCAATTGAAGAACTACTACTACTTTCTCTAGTCTTGGATAAGATTCATCCTTGAATAGTAGCATTTGTACAGGCAAAGCCATGTTGGAATGAGGTCCCTCTAGCAGATACAACTCTCAAGCAAGCACATAGTTGTGCACCTATGTGCTTTGGAGACATTCTTGACCCATGGGTAACACTTTCTTTTCCTATCACTCTTTATTACTTGTCCATTTACAACTTTATTGTGCGGGATCTTCTCCGAAGCAGGTTTTTCTTTCACCACACACTTTGTTTACTTCATTTAAACTCTTTTCCAAACTTGGCTGGTGGTGGAGGTGGGAACACCAAAATGGGGGTCTGACTAAGGAAGACCCCTACATAGCCCCAATATTTTCCCCTTGATCTTTTGTGTGTAGGTTATGAGGTGAATCTTGGAGAAAATATTCAAACACATGATATAAGGTAATATTCCTTCAAGCTCCACTTTTTGTTTTTCCTTGGATTCTAACTTTTTGTTTGATTACTTAGCCTAACACGCATTGACCCAAGTTTAGGGGTAAGATTCAATTTTACCTGCTTGAGCTCCTAAGCCTCCTGTAGCTTAGGAGTTCATTATGTCTTTTAGATGAGAGCTCACTGTGTTAGTATCCTAAAACCATGTTGATTTCCTTTAGTTGAGAGCTCCTCTACCAGAGGTAGAAATCTCGAAGTATTGCTCTCTCGAAAGTCTAAGATAATTTTTTTGTCTATCTTTATAGTTTTATTGATTAGTTCAAGTTGAGGTGTATAAGGGAAGTTCATTCCCTAATGTCCTCTTGAGAGTAAAGAGACCCATGTGTAGCTAATCCCTCTTATATCACATTTTGGCTAACCCAACATGAACCATCGGATCCATTTTGATAATGTCACATGTTTATAATGATCCCTTTTTTGAAAATAATTTTGATATCTTGGAAGGTGCTCTAGATGATTTCTTAGAAGCACTCTCCTCATCGGCTAAGGAGTCGATGAATGTGGTTGTAGTTTCTATGTCTCCTCCAAGCCCTTAGAAAGCCATCATTTCCATGACCTCAGCTGAGCCATCCCCTAGAGAGGACTATTTCATCTATGGGATCTCATGTCATGGTGATTCATCGGACTTATACTCAAGGTTCATGAAAGCTACTAACTCTACTTCGTTTAATGTTTTCGGGCATACATATAATACAAGGAGAAATAAACAAAACTTAGAACAACAATCTTTTGTTCTTACATCGCAACTAACTCAAAATTATACTTCTTTACCACAATCTCAACCTAACCTTTCTTCAGCTCCTAAACCTGCGATCAAATCACCAGGTGATTATGATCTTGTTGAGAAACTTCATGTTACTACAGCTAAGATCTCACTTTGTGACTTACTTCAAACCACTTTGGTTTATCAAGAGATGCTATAGGAAGCCTTGCAAAATATTCTCTTACCTACCTCCACTAGGCCTATGGATGTAAATGCATTGTTGGCACATATTTGATGGAATTCACCGAATATTATGTTCCACTCACAAGAATGCCCACCTCTAGATGTGTAGAAGCAAGTGGATCCTTTGATGATTATAGTTAATGTTAACAACATCGATATTAGGTTTACCCTCATTGAAACTATTTTACCTCTCAATGTTTGTGGTATAGACCTATTACCTAAGATCAAAGTTGACTCATCTTCTTTAGAATATTCTTCCTTGTATATTCATGTATTCGATAGCACTAGCCGCCAGGCTCTAGGTATGATAATACTACCTTTGTAGTTAGGCCCTGATACCTTTCCTTTGTTGGTTTATGTGATGCATGGCCTATTATCATACAATCTTCTTTTAGGGAGACTCTTAGATTCACGCTATGGGTGTAGTGACCTCCACTGAGCATCGTTCTATGAAATTTGTCGCTAACAATTGAGTGGTTATAGTAAATTCAATCTTGAGGCTGTGCACCTTTGTTTGGTAGCCATTTCTAGTCATGCTTCAGCTGCATCCACTCTCAATAATTATATTCCCTCTTTAACAACTTATGCTATGGCATGTTTTTCATCGATACCCTCTGTGGAAGTTGTTCCCTGAGTGAGTATCCACAAAGATGAACCATCTAAATCAAAAGATCCTAAGTCTCCCCCATCCTCTTCTTCATCTTCTCAATTGAATTATCTCCTAGGTGATGATTGCGGTTCCTTGAAGTTCTTTGAGTTCTTCATAGCAAAGTACAAGTCAAACCCCTTTGGTATTGAGTTTCTAGGTGTTGCTGACATAAAGGTAGGTGATCCTCCCTTTGGGGAAGAGAAGTGTGATCCTATCCAGGAGACTGCTCCTCCCCCTTCCTGGGAGAGTAACCCTGCTCCTACAAAGGAGGTCAATATTTGCAAACTGAGTACAGGAAGTGGGACCACTCTCGTAGAAACTTTCGACATCCATTGTGGAGCCGCCCCCTCCTAAAGTTCTACAAACTCACTATGGGTTTGGGTCTGAACTTGCCTCTCAATATGGCTATGGGAAGAAAGGCCCGAGATGTACTAAGTGAGGAATCCAAGTCCCCATCCAGTTTAAGCAACGATAACGCTATCTGGGTTTGGGATGCTCTGTTGAACAGTCTACATAAAAACCTTTATGGTGTGTAAAAATGATTTCAGCCAAGCCATTGAGTTTGGTCAATCCTGAGTTGATAGAAGAAAGGTGACAAGTTGACAAGGTTCCTTTGGATTTCTTCTCTTTGGATGAAGCATTAGCACAATTTCTAGGTTTTTATGTTCCATTTCCTTTTTATAACCACAAGAAACAATTATTTTATCGCTTGCATAATTGAGCATACTTTGGAGAATCCATTTTGAGTATTGATGAGGAAATCCCTCTATCTAACGTCAAAAATGATGTTTCAATATCTCATCCTGAGGACCACGGTCCTCTCCTAAAATGAGATACTATCAAATTCCTTGTGGATCCTAAATCTTTAGATAGGGTAATCAATATTGGGAAGTGTCTCTCTTCTAAAGAAGCAGATGAACACTCTGATCTCTTACATTCTCACCCTGATATCTTCACTTGAATATATATGGATATACCCAATATTGATGAATCCATTGTGTTCCATAATATCATCCTATGTCTCGATGCCAAGCCAGTTAAGAAAAAAATTCAAAAGATCAATCCCAGGGTAGTGTTGATGGTCAAGACTAAGATAAAAAAATTGTTGAAAGCGAGCTTTATCCATCCAATTGAATATTCTCCTTGGATTTTGACTATAGGTTTTGTTAGAAATCCTAGAGAGCATATTCACATATGCATTGACTTTCGAGACCTTAACAAGGCTTCTCTCAAAGATCATTTTCTATTACCTAATGTAGGCATGATTGTGGACTTAATTGAAGGCCATGTGTTGTTATATTTTATGGATGGATTCTCGGGTTATAATCAAATCCATATTAGTCTGGATGATCAGTACAAGACAAATTTCACTACCACTTGGGGTAATTTCAACTATGTGGTCATTCCCTTTGGTTTAAAGAGCATAGGAGCGAGTTACCAACAAGAGATGACCTTAATATTTCATGATTTCATTCATAAAATCTTAGAGGACTATGTTGATGACATCTTGGTGAAGTCTATAAATCGTCAAGGTCATGTGAAAAACCTTTGCCTTATCTTCGAAAGGCTTCGACATTACAAGATGAGGCTTAATCCTATTAAGTATGCCTTCGGCATAGATGCCAACAAGCTTCATGTATTTATAGTCTCTTACCATGGAATTGAATTTGGCATGAATAAGATCAATGCTATTGTTGGCATGCCTCCACTGAGGAACATTACTGAGTTGTAAAGTTTACAAGGGAAGATTCAGGCGATTCATAGATTCATAACTCAGATGGCTGATCGTACCCTCCCTTTCACTCACTTATTGAAAAAGGATGTTCACTTCATATGGGATGAAGAGTGTTAGAAGGAATTTGAATCAATCAAAGCTTATTTGACCAATCTTCCTATATTGATGTTGGCTATGCAAGATAGACCTTTCTTGATTTAACTTGTTGCATCACCATATGCTTTGGTATCTTTGCTAGCCTAGTATGATGATGTAGGAAGAGAGAGAGCGGTCTACTACATTAGTCACATCCCTTTCGATTATGAAACCCATTATTCATCCATGGAGAATCCATTCCTTGCTCTTGTATTCGCTATGCAGAAATTGAGGAACTAACTCCTCCATGTTGAAATGCATGGCATAGTAAAAATAGATCTTTTGAGATACTTGTGCTCTAGTGCTAATCTTGCTGGGAGATTAGAAAAGTGGGTTATGATGCTTTCTAAGTTTGATATAAAATTTGTTACTCAAAAATCGAGAAAAGGTCAAGAGGTTACGGATAAATTGGAAAACACTCCCTCATCTCACTCCTTCCTTGGGTTGCATCTATTTCCTAATGAAAATATTTTTGTGCTTAACTATGATCTCGAATGGAAGATGTACTTTGATGGTTCGAGGTGTCAAACTGGTTTTGGAGCGGGTGTGGTCCTGATATCTGTCGAAGGAAAACTGGTCCCTCTATCCTTTCAATTAGATTTTCCTTGTACCACTAATATCACTTAGTATGAAGCTATCTTATTTTTTTCTTACATGTCACGATTGTGCTAAAAATTTAACATTTTCATATACTAGGTGACTCTGAACTTATTGTGAATTAGATCATGGGAAATTATCAAGCTAAACAAAAGTAGATTATCTCAATATCGAGACTTCACTTTGTCCTTGCTTAATGAATTTTCTTCTTTCACAATAAATAGTGTCCCTAGGAGAGAAATAAGACATGTTGATGCCATGGCAAGTGCTTCTTCCTTGGTACCTTCAAAAGAGGATACAAAAGAATATCACTTTTTGGTTCAATTCCTACGAACCTTAGTGGTTTCCGATCAACCTGAACTCGAGTCTCTAACATATTTGCATGCAAACTCAGGAGAGTGGTTCTCTAGTATCTACAGTTACCTAAATACTAGAAACTTTCTTGATGATGCAACAAAGAATGATCACACTCTTATATGAAATATTTCAACGCGATATGTCGTTTTATCCAACATTCTTTATTGAAAACCTTATAACGGCTTGTTGCTAAGGTGTCTCACTAAAGCGGAAATACCCCTTTCCATTAAAGAAGCCCACTCGGGCTTTGGGGGTGGAAATTTTAGTGGTAAATCCCTAGTGAGAAAACTGATACACATAGGGTAGTATTGGCAAATGATGGAACATGATTCCTTCAGTTTTGTCAAGAAGTTCCTTCAATACCAACATCACAGTCATCTTATCCATGCTCCTACTCAGGAGTTACAAAATCAAACTTCTGCTTGGCCATTTGCAAAATGGGGATTGGATATCATAGAAAAATATCACCTCCTTCTTCCAAGGGATATACCTTCATCATTACCACTAAGGATTATTTCACAAAATGGGTTGAAGCTATTCCACTCTGATCCATGAATGGGGTGATTCCACAATAGTGGTTTACAATTTTTGGCCAAACTTGACACTGAAATTATTATTTTTAACTAAATCTTCACATTCAGGCACCTATAGCGGCTAAACCATGAGGAATTTGAAGATGATGATAACTAGAGTCTCATCACATTTTTTTTGTAGATTCTAAAAATATTTTTTTCAATTTTTTTGGAATGATATTTTACTTCTTTTTCCATCTCCCACGAAAACTGGTTTTTTTTTCAGAAAACAACATTTTAAAAAACTGACGCTCACCGTATACAGCATAACCTTTTTTGTATGAAGGATAAAATTATAGGTTTTTCAAATTTAGATTTTTAACTATGATATTTAGCACTTTCATTTTATCTCATAGTTTTTTATTGAATATTTTTTCCTTAATAGAGTTTTGAAGTCAAACCAATTACAATTCAAAAATTGGAGGACTGTATACAACATAAATTTTTCTATATGTATCAAAATTCATTTTTTTTTTTTTAATGGATCAAGCACATCAATACCCAACACACATATTTTTAAAAAAATTATTTTGATAATTTTCTATTTTTCCACATGTGCAAAACAGAGAGCTTGATTTTCGGTGAAAAACCTATATTTAATAAAACTAAAAAAACACATACATAATAAAACCAAAACATATTAAAATTATATTCATGGGATAGCTCATTTTGAGGACTACCATAATTGTTTCAAATAAATTTTAAATGAATTCATTTGGTCCCCAAAAGGTAAATCAAAAGTGATTTTTTATCAACATTTTGATAGGTGTAAAGGAGACTCATTTATAGGTATGGTTTAAAACTAGCGAGGTTCTATCCAAGGGGGTTTGATCTAAGGTGGTTTGATCAAGCCCTCTTCGATTGGAATCCTTAAAATGGAACTTTTAAAGGATTAAATCATTATATTTTCTAAAGATATGTGATTTCAGCAAAAATCAGTTCCTCTCAGAAATTGTAAACCAGCTTTGTGGGATCACCGAATGCTGAAACTATATGTAGCTTTCTCATGAACAACATAATTTCTCATTTTAGACTACCTACTACACTTATTTTTTTATAATGGTACACCATTCAATAACAAGGAAGTGAAGTAGTTCTTGGATAAACTTCATATTCAACATAGGTTTTCTATGCCATACTATCCACAATCCAATGGTCAAGCATAAGCTTCTACTAAAACTCTTGAACTCAATCTTTGTAAAATAGTTAATAAAAATGGTAAGCATTGGCATATTCAATTAACATACACTTTGTGGGCCTATCACACAAGTTTTTGGATGGCGATAGGAACAATGCATTATAATCTCATGTACGGTGCTGAAGCTATCATGCCTTTAGTGTTGGAAATTTTTTCATTACGGGTTTCCCTTAAAGGGTTAATTGATGATGAAACCTACCAAATTAACTACTTGCATTAGCTAGAGATGCTTGATGAGAACCATCTATAGGCCCTTGATCATCTTAAGGCTTATCAGTGGTCATTATCAAGACAATATAATAAGGGTGTGCTTCCTAGGACCTTTAAGCTAGGAGACCTAGTTCTATGTGAAAATTAGTGAAATGTAAATGTGCCACCTAATCAGAAAGGGAAATTTAGTCCTAACTGGTTACATCCTTACATTGTGATTTTTGTGTATGGTTCGAGTGCCTATGGATTATCATCTATGGATGGAACACCTTTAAAATATCCAATTAATGTGATGCATCTTCGTTGATACTATGCGTAGAATTCTAATGTGGCACATGTGTGGTGTTCTCCCTAAAATGGTAGTAATACTACATATGTTTACATTTCTCATTCTCACATTATGATGTGATCGTATGTGTGAAATAAAGCATGCATCCATGTATTTTACAATGCTATGTATCCATATATCACATTACATATTTTAAAGCAATTATATTATCATTGTATTTAAATAACATGTAACCAAACATGTTTATTAAATCATGATTAGCATCTAATGAGAACAATGCATCCATATAAGAAAATAACATCCATAGAATGAACATACATGAAAGAGAAAGCATTCACATAAACAAAGCCATGATATTGAAACGGGTATATATATATGTCCATGTATGAATAAAATTTCATGTCATGTATTGGGCCACTACTATAAAAAAGTGAGTGGATTCTTAATATATGTCTATACAAAATATTTACATGTATGTATATGTATCTGGCTACAAAAATTATATACAAAAGATGGGCTTCTATCCCTGTGGAGCATGTCTTCCTGAGCCCTCTAGCTCTAGCAATTGCTCTAGTACTCTCAAAGGAGGCTACAATGTAGTCATCAAGAGGGATCTATGTGAGCGTGATGTAAATATAGCTATCTACATCCCTCTAAGCTCCCCCTACAACCAACATATGTCCATCTTCACCTGTACCAGCTCCTACTGCAACCGCTAGACATCTGTCGAGATCATAGATGTCAGCTACACATCAAGATCATCGATGCGGCTCTCGAGGGCATCACATTCATCTTTGGTAGCCTCAACCCTCATCACTATCACATATTGCTTGATGAGATTCATCTGCAACTCCCCCGACAGTTGGACACATTATCCATGAAGAGTCATTAGCTTCTTAGTCAATTGTATGATCTCCATGCCTCGCTCATCATAGGAGGTCCTCAAGTGCGCTAGCAACTCAAAAATGAGGGCATGCCTCCCTACTGATACTGATCGGTAGGCCTCGAGAAATTTCCCCCAGATCGGCATGGTAGGGGCCACCTCTGAAACACATTGAGCTATGAGCTGAGTCCATCCTTGTGAATCCTTTGCAACCACAAAGAGAAACAAGAATTAGTATCACGTGGCGTATATAAATATATCATAAACTGAATGATCAAAAGAATAAAAATATAAATGATGTACTATGTAGATTATTGATCATCAAATCTTGAACCTCTCTGATAGTCTTATGGGAAATTCAGTGAGTGGGGGAACAATATGCGCCTCACTGAATATCACTGAGATTTTTATAAAAAGTATGCTCTTCTTTGAGTTTAGAAAAAGAGTATAAATAAATATAAACATAAAAGTGGTGATGCACCAATGCTTTTACAACATTTCAAAAATACAAGTTACTTTCTATGTATGACATGATAGACACATAAAACCACGTCCCTTCATTGTTGGGAAGAGAATGAGCAACAAAGGTTGGATACAAGCATAATGCATTCATTCAATCCACCTATAAAAAGTGCATATTAAGATCCAACCAAACATAGAAGTTCCAAAAATTAATAGAAAGATATTCAAAATTCACATAAACTCTTACTCTTGATATAGCATAACATGAAGAAATGATAATCTTAAAAAGAAAATAGAGAAGTCCAATGATATAATCTAGTTTCTACATATTATAAATTTATCATGTATACAAAAATTATGGAAATACGATAATCAAACTATTCAAATTAAGCAAGACACAATTTTCTATTCTAGATGAAGATATAAGGAAGGAAATATTGAAAGAGGCCATATCATGCATAGTTTCAAATATTTCTCCCAAATAAGTTGTGCTTCAATATTAAATAAACTTTTTTTTTTGTGAATAGGTACCTATCTATATTAAAATTAAGATAAATTTACATATTCACAAAATATGATGGGTGGTAAGAAGGCACACCCTGAGAGTCAAATGGGCAGCACCCAGAAAAATAAAAAATTAACTAGTCACATGGATCGAGCCTGAAATTCCATGATTACAAAACATCAAAAAAAGAGGCCATTAGGTGGCCAAAGAAGTGCCAGTGGAGCCAGGAGGGTCTCTATCATCCATGTTCTTTCCCCATTAATCAATGTGGTCTGAAATGACTTCAGGAGGAGAACCTCAACCATCGTCATCATCCTTTCCTTCTCTTTATCCTCACGTCGAGGCGAGATTACAAGCACTAGATGTAGAAATTATTTACGAGTATCTCACCAACCAAAGCCAGAAGCAAGAGAGTCATCAGAGAGCCACCCAAAACCACTAGTGTACTCCCCGAACACCTCCAAAGGGCCACCGCTGGCTAACCTGTGGTGCAGGAGATCGGGTTTTTTAAGGAGGGAAAGAATCCTACCAAAGAAGAGGCTGAGAGTGGGGACACATAGAACCACTCCACTTTCAGCCCTAAGAAGGCGACCGACCATGGGAAGAGGTGGTAAAAGTGGGCACCTGAGAAACAGTACATGGGGCATTGCCCCAGTGATCCAATAGAACTTGTAGGTGAGCAACTTCCATTTGAGAGTTAGCAAATATGTAGAAATTTCTATCTTTCTAGATATTTAAGAGGATTTCCACCCTCAAAGTTTGCCAAAGCTGGGTAAATTTCCCAGGAAAATTCTAGGCGGATCTCCCAGTAGAACGATATCCCAAGAGAAAGGCTCTAGCCTAAAGGGCCAAAAGAAGTCATGAATCTAAGTCCAAAGTTGTTGAGCTCTAGTACAAAACCATAAAATATGCTTAAAAGTCTCAGCTTTCCCACAAAATGGGCAGTGAGGGTCCTAGACCCCCAAGTGAACTAGCGAAGAGCCCATAGGCAAGCCTTGGAAAAGAATACACCAAACAAAGTGGGAAAGTTTCAGACTAACACTTGCAGACCAAGTGGCAGAAAATCATTTACACCAGACATGAGTGGAGGATTGAAGAAGCCACCTCTTTAAATGAACTTTAAAAGAGAGAACATAATCAATATGACAATAGTTTGAGTATATAAAATACATAACATGCTAGAGTGAAGCAAATTTTTGCAAACTTTAAAAGAATATACTTCTACTAACTATGAAAACTAAGAAACTTTTTTTCAAAAGGAAAACATCAAGAAACCATTCTAAGTGTTACCGCTTCCAATTTATAGCCTCCAAGGAGAAAAAAATGTTGACTTCACTCAAAAGTAGTGACTGCGAGATGTTCACACCTAATAGCTTATAATCTGATCCTAGATCTTTTGTTAGGTTTTTTCCATCCTTCTCATCAACTTTCAACTATTGCATTAATATCATCTAGATATTTCAACAACATCGCACCTCGTAATCGCTCGAATCCTAGAAGAATAGCCTAGCAAAGGTCTCATTAGCTTATCAAGTGGCTTTGGCAACACTAAGCCACATCCCTTTCTAGAACAAGGTAGACATATTTCGATGGACTCTAAATAAAGGCTCCCAAGATACAACTCCTCTATAGAGAAGAGATGATGTGTCGCACAAATGTATAGTCTCAAGTTCACAAAAAAGCAATTTTAATAAATCATCTGCCAAGCCGACATGTGGTCTGATTCCCAGCTGAAAGTAAAGTAATTAATAAAACATGAGCAACCGCCACATGGCATGTTGTACACCCATTTGAAACACAAAAATTTCACAAGTGGATCCACCTAAAGATAAAAGTAAAGCCAAAAACCAAAAATAGACTAAGGAAAAATTAGGCTTCACAGTTCTAGCGACTCACGGGGGTCTTCACTTGCAAAGGAATGAACCTAGACCTCTGGTCATTCTTCAAGTTTGAGGAATGCGGAGTGAAAATTTTCCCAATCTACATCTGTTGGTAGGGGAAGACTACAAAATACTTTATATGCCTGATCTAGCTCGAGGACTTCTTTGAAAGAAATGAATCCCCACCTTGCTAGAATAGCTCCCAGATGATAATACACATCAGAAAGCTAAAGAAATTCACTTTCAACGTCATTCATTTTAGGTGCTGAGCTCAATTCTAGAAGGTCTACAGAAGTTTGAACCTTATTCTTAACCTCCTCTATAATTTTCTCAAATGATAATACATGCCCATTCGTTGAAAGGAAAGGAGGCAACCCAAAGATGTATAGGACACCGAAATCCTTTGTGATTTCGTCAACCCTCTTGTTTGGCACTTCTTGGCCATTCTTGGTTTTGGGCACTACCTTATGACAATGGTCAAATTTATTTTCTTTGCAAGAGGCCTCTGATCTATAATTCCTGCACTTCTCAAAGCCTCATCTATCACCACACATAGCTTGGAGATCAAGTTTTGAGACTCGGCCATTCGAGGAGCATACTCCTACTGAATTTGGTTGGCCAATGGGCCAACCCTTTCATTTATTCCTCAAACATCCATTAGAAATTTCAAGGCCGGTTTTAAAATGGTAAGCGCAACGATGATTCGATCCCAATAGTCGGATACCAATCTTCTCCTTATATGAATGGTCATAGACCTCTCTGCAACCGCTCACTCTTCTTACAGCTGAGCATCTTTTTCCTTCACTCTCTCTTCCATCTGATCTCTTCTCTCAAGAGCATTTCCAAGTTTGGAACTAAGTTTACGACATCTTGATTATGAGCGGGCAAACCAAACTCGGCTTCTTGTTTATCATTTCTCAACTTTTCAGCCTACTCTCGGGCCTTTTGCAAAGCATCAGAAGATTAAGATTGGATACCATCCATCTCCTTTTTTTTCCCAAACACACTGGTGTTCTGCACTACATTCTCATTCAATTGCAAGTTCACCTTTCAATTTTTTGATTTCAGCATACAATTAAATCTGCTCATCTTGAAACGTTGCAAGAGATCTTGTTGCTTCCTCTCATTTCTCTTCTACATGTATTATGCATATCATTTCATCATTTTTAGCCCTGAGTTCTGACTACAGTGGATTCACTATTTCTTTTACATTCGCCAGCTCAACCTCACGTATTCTCATCTTCCAATCTAGTCGCTCATAATCTGTTTACACTACCTTCTGAGTCATCTTTGCCAAATCTACCTTGTCGCATGGATAGATTTTATTTAAATAGAGACCCATTTCCCTAATGTCATAATCCTCTATCTACATTTTTCCTTTGAATCGGGCTGCGAGAGTTTTCATTGTGGTAATCCATAGAGAATTTTTTTCCTCATTGAAATGGGTTTGAATCCTTTGGTGATGGGTAGTTCAACATTATTCATCTTTATTTTCTGCTTCCTGACTTGTTAGGCTAGCTTAGTCACATCAAAATTCTTTTGGAGGGTCTGTGGGGATTCTATACTTTGTGTTGCAAGAGAAGCACCAGAGGGTAGACTGAAAAGAGTAACAAAAGGGGATACTTTAGATGTATGAGCATGTGGGGAGGTGAATGGAAGAGTACTAATCAAAAATGGTGGGATACCAAATTGAGATTGGGCACCAGAAGTACCAATTGGGATAAAAAGGGAAGCAAATGTAATGGGTGATTTATGTCCAAATACGAATAGGTCTGGGGTAACAGGTAGCATGGATGAATCGAACTTCTCGATAGGGGCTCTAGATAGGGTGATCAAAGACTCTATAGCAGCCGAAGCGGATGTTGATTGCTTTCCACGTGGGGTTACATCACTTGGTATGTTGAAAATGATAGGTGGCTCATTAAAAACCAAAAATTTAGGGTTTGTGATTGAAGGATTCTTTTCAACGGGTGGGGGTAAAGGATTAACCAAAGATACATAAGCAAGGAGAAGAGGGGGAGCAAAACTTACTTAAACCATGATGATTTGAACACTTTGTAGATTGGACTCTACTTCTTCATTTCTGACAGTTGTATTGTATACATCCAAGTCTCAAACTCACCTTATCTTCATTCAACTAGAACTAGAGTGTCCCAATCCCTTAGCATATGATCTCGCTAAATCTTGGTTCTCTTATTTTGCAAGTGATCCTTTTGGGGATCATCAAGTTCTATTCCCTTTACTCTAAACACTGGCAAACGATGCATCTTTTGAATCCTTTTGCTTAAAGCTTCTCCCTCTATCAGACTCCTATGGTATGGAAGCATGGTGTGGGAGTCACTCTTCTGTTATCTCATGGCTGGACTCTAGGTTGATGTTAGAATCAGCCTCTCGATAATAAATATCCTCAAA
Source organism: Sequoiadendron giganteum (assembly GCA_007115665.2). Lineage (NCBI taxonomy): Eukaryota > Viridiplantae > Streptophyta > Pinopsida > Cupressales > Cupressaceae > Sequoiadendron > Sequoiadendron giganteum. The sequence continues at coordinate 171,743,551 of CM021101.1, read as the reverse complement.
CTATTCATCATGTGGGCATAACTCTCCAAGCAACTTATGCACACCTGGGTATGTGCATGATCATGATGGGCCTAAAAGTGGCGATATCTAAGTGATATGATGGCCCATGTGGCTGACAACTTCTTTTTAACCCAAAATTGATGAAATGAAAAGGGTTTTTAAAGGAGATTCACAACTTTCCACCAATATAAATTATTCTTTACTTTGAATTTAATAAATTATTATTATTCATTTTCTATTTGAATTACGACTAAAGTCCTAATTGATAGGCTGATTGAAAAAAATGTATAGCTTTCAAACAATATCACATTTTTTGAATAAAAAACATGCATCACATTCTATGCTTCACATACTATAGGATTACAAAAAAAGAAGTGAATTTCATGAAGTTTTGACCAAGTTAAGGTGGTCAGACATATAATTTTTTTTATTTTTTAAAATTTGTAATAAAAAAACCATAATTAATTATTTACTTGGAAAAAAATTACAAAAACGCATGCATCACATTAGGACATGAGTCCCCTACTTATATCTAAAATATTATAAAAAAATATTATCATTTTATTGTGGTTAGGGTGGTAGACAGACACCTACTTCTTATTTTTCGCGGAAATTTAAGTAGCATTGAAATTTCAAATTTTCACCAAATAGATTTAAAATAAATAAAATAAACCTAGTATTTTAGAAACTACATTCAATTTTCTACAGATTCTATTGTTACATATTTTTGAAATAATATAGATAGCTTATTCAAAATTTTACATCAAGTTGCCTAACTCTGATTTTCTGAATTTTATTTCCATTTAAGGGCCTATTTTTTCCATGATGATCGTGCACATACCCACGTACCATCTCTTGTCAAAACCTCCAGAAGTCTTCCATCTTCCTTTCCGACCATCATTGCTACTTCATTTTATTTTTGAGGGTTTTACCTATCAGAAACTCCCTCTGATATTTTTCCTGTAGCATATAGAAGCTCAACCACTATGGAATTTTGGTCAGTATGAGGGAAAGTTTGACATATATTTCTAGATTCTCCTTGGTCATATTTTTCTTGGACTCTACATAGTCCCGAGTCTCATGTTTCATGGGGAGAAACTTTGAGGGATTGTAGTCCCATGTGTCGCAGATAAGGACTAAACCCAGGGCTGCCAACAAATTGGTCAGTTCCCTATGTGATTCGTGCTTCTCCAATACCACTTTCTTTTTTTCAATACACAAGGGAAGTGGATATAACCTTGTTTTGTTCCTTTCCTTACCGTAGGAATTATAGGGAAGAGTTTCCTAATGGCATGCCCCCAATGCAAAAACCTGATCTATCACAAATTTGAGGAGTCAGAAAGGCTCTCTGATGAGACCATGATATCTAATAAATGTAAAATATCCCCCAAAGAAATAATCTATAGGGTTCGATGAATTTTTAATCCAATTCTCAACATCAATGGAAAAAAAACTCACTACATGTGGCAATAATTTTTGTAACACCGATCTCAAAAAGTGATGCACAAAACAAGTAATAACAATTACTTGTTTTTGATAAGACATAGGTCCATACAAAAATTTGATGAATTAAGGCCTCCTCATTGAACATAGAGAACGTCAAATTTATCTCTAAAAACCAAAAGTTCTGATGTAGAATTAAATGGACCAAGAAAGAAGAATACCTGAATTGGAACTCGATTTGGTAATTCTTCAGCTACATCAAGATGTTTGTAACTATTAAATTGGAAAAATCAAAATATCTCTGCCCCCTTTTATTTTTTAGTATCAAATCCAAGGCCATCTAGAAAGCATGGACCTCCTCAACATCATCCTGGTAAAAAATCCAAGCCAACATTGAGAAAATATCCTTGTGTTGCTTTGGAACTTTTTGAATTCCAAGGGAAAAATAAATTGGCCTCTCATCAACTTCTCCTTTGTCTCATCATAATAGAAGATTTCTCTTTCATTTTCTTCCTCCAATTTTATCTCCATATCTTCCTCACTAAAAGCCTCAACACATTGGTTGGGAGGGATACACAACATCTCTTGAATAGGTGGAGCAAATATTGTGACCTTAATTCAATTGCATGTTATGGTTCTAGGTTCTTCATTAAGCCTTCTAGCACATGCATCCACTAGCTCTGAGCATAGATGTACAGTAGGTAACATGAACTTTGGAAAACCACAATTCCATAGCTGAGAGGAAAAACCCTCAAAGGTGCCATGATCTTTCATTCTTTGAAACACTCCCTCTCTTATATTTTTAGGGTTTTTTACCAATCTTGGGTTAAAAACTTTGTTAGTTGCATATTGCATTGCCTCTCTTTTAACACTTCTATCCATCTATACCCTCTTACAAATCTCAAATGTTTGGTCCTCCAGCACTGGGGCATTGGAAAATGATTTTTTCCCAAAGACATCAACAAAAATAGGCTATTTTGATGCAGATTATGCCTTTCTACTAGTCATTGATGGTTCTTCCATGGCTTCTTCCAAAGTTGTAGAGCAGTTTTTACTGAAATGACCCCTTGCTTTTTTCTTCCTTAGAAAAATCTGGCTTTTGGTGCAATTAATTTCCTTGGGAAGTATGTGCATTCAAGGATATGTCGTTACCATTGGTCTATTTAATGCTGCCAATGAGGTGATACATGTGGGTTGGAGATCTGTATCGCTTGGGAATACCAAAACTTTGCAAGAATGGAATTAGAATATTCCTTTTTCCACCTCTTTTTAAAAATAAGCTCGTTGTATTGGAGAGAGTGCCTTTAATTCTACACATGTTGCTTAGGTGATACAAAGTACCTTTGAAAAGATGTGCTCATTAATTTGTCAAATATTATCACGTTAATCTGTGTGTTTTCACTTACGTGAGATAGCTAATGTTGATAATGGCCAAGGACACATGTCAATGATTGGCCTATGCAAGCATTTACTCCCAATGTCGAAATTTGTTTTTTGAGACCTTATGTTAGATTTTCCTTATGATTTATTCTCTATTAATCAACTACTTTGATTTCTTCCCATTGTCGTTTGGCCACAAATAGATTTTATGATGTTTAGGCTCACCGACACCTCTTTTCTATAAATAGCCATGCTACCTTAAGGCTATATTCATTTGAAAATTAAGGCTTTGAGTTTAGCCAACTTCTTCTACATATTTGCATACCATATTTCTCTCTGCTATCTATTGCTTTAGATATGTCTATCAGTCTCGCTACTCCTATTTGTTTTCTTCCATGAAGGCCACAATATGCCTTCACTGGGGAGATCACGGATGACAGAATCAAGTGCCTAGTAAAGAGGTGCAACTGACTGGGGGTGATTTCATTTTGTTGGGTCATTGACATGGACTTCATTGAAGACGAAAACCAAATGAGGAGAAATTGTGACGTTCTATCCCACTTTGTGGCCTCTGTCTTGGACCTAAATGTCACCAAACCCAAGATAGTGGAGTTGTTTCATCGAATGTTCATCGTTTCTCTACTTTAAGGGCTCATTGAAATCCTCCAACTTTCCATCCCTAGTTTAAGCATTCCTAGCATGATGGACCTTCAATAGTTTGTTGATCATGGCATGGATGTGCCCTAGCTACCCTTCTTGAGTCAATTCCACACCATGGACCTTGAAAGCCACTACACTCTAGCTATGCCTACAACCAGCTACTTCCTTTGGGAATATGGTGTTAAGGATGCTCTTGGGTTCGACTTCAAGAATCATTTTGAGCTTTTGATGTACAATCACGGAGACTGAAGTCGAGTTCCATGTCCCATGTGTTGTGTGTTGTGTTTCCCCACTTTCCTATTAAAAAAGAAGAAGAAGAAGAAGAAAAAGAAGAAGTGATTATGGGAACTATGCCTACGTAAATATGGTTGGAGGCCTATCCCTTTTTGATTTTTTGTAAATTTTCCTTTATTTTGCTCTTTTTGTACTTTTTCTCAAAGACCCTTTCTAGGTTTTTCTTGAGAGAGCTTTTCTGTTTAAATTTAAGCATTGCACCACCACTATACTTGTAAATTTTGATGAAAATATAATATATAATGCAATATTTCCTTACTTCTTATGCGTTCTTCATTTTTCCTTCTAGCTTATTCTAAAACTTAAAATAATTTACAATTTTTTACATATGGTACATATCTGTGAATTTTTTTAAAGCATGTCATACTTTAATGGAAAATTTTCAGATAAATATCATTTACTGGTATCTCTAAGACATTTCCCTCCATCTCCTCTAGCTCGTATGCATTCTTTTCTTTACACGCACTAATTTGGAAGGGTTACTTCCACAATGCTTCAAAATTGGTGTGCTTCCTTGGTTTTGAAACACGCTCGTCATATTTTAGTACTAGACTTCAGTCCTAGAAATTTGGGTTGGAATTCTTTTTATCGAACCATTGATTAATCATCTGTTGGTGCCCAATCATGGCTTCAAAATAATTTTCTCTATCTTCTTCTAGTTTAATGAGTTATGTTATCTATACTTCCATTTCGACGCTCTCTTTTATTTCTAGGGCTTTCAGTAATTGTAGAGCGGGGAGCTCCATACAAATAGGTAAAAATACCTCCTTACCATACACTAATTCATAGCGATATTTCTTTAGGATCTATTTCAGCGTGATTCGGTATGACCATAAAGTAGCTCATAGATACTTGTGCCATTTTCATTGTCCTTTAGACCCAATGCACTTGATTAACATAATTAGGTTTGTATTTGTTGACTCCACTAACCCATTCCCTTGTGGGTAATACTTTGATGAGCTCTTGAGATAGATTCCATTCTTAATAGAAAAATCCAACATCTTTGAACCTTCAAAGGCCCGAGCATTATCAAATATGACATTCTTTGGTGAACCAAATCTAGTCACAAGCTCCTCTACAAAGTTAATAATCTCACCCTCTATAGTTCCTTTAAGCATGATAGCCTTTGTCCACCTTGTGAAATAATTGGTTGTTGTGAGGATCGACTTATAGCCAACACTGGAGATGGGATTTATCATTCCAATAATGTCCAATCTCCATTGAGAAAAAGGCTCTTCAGTTACTATGGGGCTTAAAGGTAAACTGGAATTATTTCTTTTGCTGACAAAAAATTGGCAATGATTACACTTATGCACCAAATGGTGTGCTTCAAAAAAAATTGATAGCCAATAGTATCTCGCTTGCATGACTTTTAGAGCGATATTTTTAGCAAAAAAATTCCCACCGTAAAGACTACTATGGAATTTTGAAAAAACCCTTTATGCCTGGTGCTTATCTAAACATTAGAGTAACACTCCGTCATAGTTTATTTTAAATAAAATTCCCTCCAATAATACATACCTAGTTCCTTGTAGTTGGTAGTATCTTCACTTTTATGATGGGAGTGTCGTCGGGTAGTGCATTTTTTGTATATATCATGTATGATCCGCCACCCAGGAGTCATCAAACTCAAACTAATTTGAGTAGAATTTATCAATCTCCTTGTCTGCTTGGGAACCTGACTCTTGTGCAAGATACTCGTTGAGGCCTCTTCCCACACTAGCTTGGTCGGTTTGATATCCACGTCATATTCCACGATGTTGGTGATCCAATTGGATTTTTTTTCAATTATTTCTCCTTCTGTAATATATTCTTTTATACTCAAGTGAGCAACCAAGATGGTAATTTTATTGGCCAACACCAGTTGTCGGAACTTCTTAAGGATCTTGACAATTGAAAAATATTGCTTTTCTAAAAAATGTACTTGGTTTCATACCACTTAAGGGTTCTTGAATGAAAATAAAGTGGATGCTCCCTATCATCTTTTCCATCCCTTTGAGAGAGTACAAAATCTATGTTATGCTTACAGTTGTATACATAAAGCAAGAAATCTTTAGAAAAGTCTGGATTGGCCAACACCAAAAGAGTAGAAATAGCCTTCTTTATTTTTTTGAAAGCTACCTTTCCTTTAGAATTCCATTTGAACATCAAGATATTTTTTAGCATTTACATGATGGGTCTTGCGATGCGTGCATAGTCTGAAATGAACCAGCTGAAAAAATTAATCTTTTCTAAGAAAGACTGTAGCCCTTTCTAATTTATTGGTAGGGGTAAATCCATTATAGATTTCACTCTTTTGGGATCTATTGCAATTCCCTCCTTGGATACTACAAAGCTATGTATCTTACCTTGAGGTACACTCGAAAAACACATTTTTTGAGATTTAATGAAATCTCAAACTTTTGGCACCTTTTTAAAACCTATTATAGATTATCAAAATGATCAACCTCTAGTCTTGAAAAAACTACTAGGTCATCCAAATAAATAAAAATGATCGAATTGATCAATCCCACAAAATAAATTTCCATGGCCCATTGAAAAGACACACTAGCATTTGAGAGTTTGTAGGGAAACTTTGCATATGTGAACGTTCCTCACTTGGTGGTAAATATCCTTTTGTGTTGGTTACCTTCTTTGACATATACTTGATTGTATCTTGAGAAACTGTGAAGTTATGAGAACATCTTTGATCTAGCTACCATGTGCAAGATCTTCTCCATGGACGACAAATGGTAGTGATATTTTAGTGAGGCCCTATTTAGGTCTCAAAAATCAATACAAAGCCATATGTCACCATTCTTCTTCTGAATTGGTACAAGATTAGACACCTAGGTTGAGTGTTTAATCGGGTAAATGATTTGGGACTCGATCAATTTAGTGAGCTCCTGTACCATTAGTGCCTAAACTTTTGGATTAATAGGCCTCTCCTTCTATAAGACTAGTTTCAACCCTTCCATCAAATCAATGTTATGATGAATTATACTAGGATCGTATCCTTTAAGATCATCATAGGTCCATGCTATGATGCCATTGTACTTAGAACACAAATCCCTTAATCTTTCTTTATCTTCCCATGGAACATTCCTTCTGACTTTCAACTTTCTATCATTTCTGACATCCAGCTCCTCATAATCCTTTTCGTCAGTTGCAAACCTTTGGTTACCATTCCCCACATCTTCATAGTCAAAGAGATTCTCAAGGGAAATTAAACCTCGAGGAAGCTTGTTTCTTTTTAGCTAAATGACCTGCCCTTCAAAAGGTGGAACCTCTGGTTCCGAATAGTCAAAAACTCCTTCCAATTTTTGGATAAAAGTGGCTATCTGGGTGTCATCCTCAAAAAATTTCCAAATCTGATCCTTGTCAGGAATTCATGGTCAGACGATGATCTAAACAATATTCTTTTTTGAATTGGAAATTGGATCAAACTATGTCGCGATACAAGCCATCTAATCCACTATACTTTTATGGGATTGAGGAATGATTTGCACAATGAAAGCTTAAAAACCTTTAATTAAATCCCATATCTAATGATTGTAGGCCTTCATCCTCATATTACTAGTAGCTTCTTGCCCTCGGACTTGGCTCACAATCAACTCTGAATCTTCAAACACTTGGAACCTCTTTTCACCCATCCGCTCAATGAGGAACAAACCGTGGATCAAGGCTTCATATTTCGCATCATTATTAGATCACGAATACTAGAATTGGTAAGCCTTGAGAGTCTCTGATCCTATTGAAGACAACAATTAGATTCCTTCTCTTGAACCGCCTTTTCATTTAGCACAATCAAACTACAAGGTCCACAGATGATTATCCATTGGATAATCATACTTTTCTCGTTCCTTCATTAGTTTTAGATGGACCAGGTCTTCATCAAATATCACATATGTTCCTAGTCCCATATCATGGAAATTGTTAAACGGGTTGAAGTCGCTGAATTGGTTGATGAGAAATTCCACTTTAAGATTCTGCTCACTCGTATATTCTTTATATTCTAGCATTTCAACACAATATCCCTCTTGTCTAGAGAAAGAGGTATATGTTTCTTCAAAACAAAGAACAAAACTGTTCACTATATGTTTGAGGTACAAAGACTCTAAGAGAATATTCATCTTCCTCCCGTGCTTGGTTCTTAATATCAAATGGGACCAGTCCAATGCCAAATATGCACCCAAATTTGCAATGAAATCTCTAGAAAGATACATCTCGAAGACCAGGGGAATATCTATTACCACTACCTCTTGTGAGACTGTTTGGCTTGGGAATGAAAAGAGGGTGAAGGATAGATCTTTTATTCGACCACCGTCAGAACCTTCTTTCCATCTAATTGTATGAGTCCCTTTTCTAGAGGTTCATAATTTAGCATTAAAGCATCAACCACTTACTTTTGCATGGTTGTTGTACTAGCTCCTAAGTCAAACATATTATTGTGCAAAATTTTATCTCCCACAATTAATGTTAAAAATAAAGGAGTGGGCTTTGACTTATTTACTTCTTTCTAGTTTGCATCATCCATGTTGTTTGTGTAAGTTGTAGCTTACAAAGTTTGAGGATCCGATGCAAACCTTTTATCTTTACTCAGTTCGCATGGTAGAACTTCATCTGACTGCGGTCTTGGTTCTTCATTTTTCAATGCTTCTTGAAGTGATGTATTTTTCTGAGGAATGGATATTACATCCCATAGAGACACATTGACAGGAGCCTTCTTTAGCTGCTCCACCACATTGAGGGTCTTGACTGGTAGAGCCTTTAGCTTCAATGGTGGAATCTCTCTTGGCTTTAGAGGGAGATGACTTGTCATGAATGGATTTGATGTCTTCTCTGGCAACTTATTGGACGATGATGGAATACTCTATTATTGAGTTAGTTGAAAAGTCAGCTATGGCAGTTATCTTTCTTGCAACGATGGTTGACGAGGCTGAGGGAGAGGCTGACCTTGTGGCATGTATTCTCACACGAGCCTTCTCTTGGATCCGGTGTTATAATATGACTGTACCTATAGAGTGTTGTTTGTCAAAGGTTCGTTCATGAACACCGCATCTTCTTCTTCCATCCACAAAAAGAGTGCTTCCTCAGGCACGATATCCGACTCTTTCTCTATAGACATCCCTTTCATTTTCACTCTAAAATGGGCATTTTCCATTTCTAAAGATTTATATCCTTCTGCATTCAGATGTGCACCTTTTTTCTTTTCTCTTCTATCCACTACTACATGTTTCCTCTTGGACAATTTCTTTGACTAATGGAGTTTGATAGGGATCATATTTCTTTGTATTTTTTGGTATCCATATGTATTTGATTTGTCCGATATGCTCTTAGCTTCTTTTTCTTTGATGAAATTTTTCATGCTTTGATTCAAATATTTCTTTTGATTTTGGTCCCAATTCGTGGATGGGTTGATCAGTGGATGAAGACTCATGATGTGGTAGGTTGTAATATTGTCATCGGTTTCATCAAAAGGATCCTTTGCGCTCCCTATGTTGGTGTTTTCTTGAGACAAAGTTACCCCTAGTTTTGTGGAAGTATCACTGATATATTTATATCCCTTGGTTTTTGAATAACCAAGGCCTTGATGCTTATGATTTCCAATAATCTACAATAGTTCTAGGATACCTTGTTCATGCAGACCTAATCCTTTGCCTTGATAATTTCATCTCCTCAAATTTTTTATTTGCAATAGGATATGATTTACCTTGGAAACAAGGTGCTAATCCTTCTCTGCTATGTGGTCAATCTTCAAAAGTGACAACTTCTTTACTAATGAGATAGCTTTCCCTAATCAAGGTGAGTGATCCAATTTTATAAGTGATAGGATCTTTCATAAGTGCAATAAATGCTTGAATGATATCTTTGGGTTGATCTTCTGAGATATCAGAATGTAATGCTTCTTCAAGAGGTTTTGATGATTCACTATCCATAAAAAATTCTTTCTCATGATTAATTCCACAAGATGTTTCTGATTTACCACTTCTATAGGAGCCTTGTTTATGACACTTTTCTGATATGTCTCTAGATTTCCCCATATCTTGACCATGTGTATAAATGTTAAGAGTAGGAGACTCTTATTCCTTGGTAATGATATCAAGAGTATGAGAATCTTGTTTTGAATGAAGATCATCCACATGTCCATCTAAAGAAAGCATCTCATGGGTAGATGGAGGGGTATGTGCTATATGTATATGGTTATCATTTGCGACATCTTGTATAGATATGAGAGTTCCCATTAGATCATTGTAGTGCCTTGGAGACACAAATTCTTGATCTCAATTAATTTTGGAATTGCTTTTGACATGCTCTAGATCAAGTTCTTGAAATGGATCAATTTCAAAGGATGGATTTCTTATAGCGGGTTTTTGGACATGGTCCTTAGGCATGGGTAGTGACTCAATATCCTTTTGATCTTTGAGGATACCTTCACTATCCATAATCATGAGGCCGAGGGATGTCAATATGTCTTGGGAAAGACCATTGCTAGACCTTGGTGATAGATGTTGATTAGGATTTGGAATAAATTTTTGAGATATTTCCTCAAACTCATTAGGTGATGTAGAGGTATTGTCAACATGATCATTAGTCGATGGATTGTGGATTATGTCAATAGGATCAAATAATGTTAACACATCTTGAAATAGATCACTAAAAAGTGGCTCTTGATGAATGTTGATTTGATCACTGGATGGAGTAGACATACATTCAATGTGTTCATTGATGGATTGATTTTGATCATTGTATTTAGTAGGTATTGTGGAGAGATTGTCAATTTTTTCAACCATAGGATCAAATGATGTTAACGTTTCTTGAAATGGATCATTGTTGGGCATCGTTGGTGAGTTTTGATCATGATAGAAAAGTGGCTCTTGGTGTGTGTTGATTTGATCATTGGATGAGATGGAAACATCTTCAATGCTCTCATTAATGGATAGACCTTGATCATTGTTTCCAATAATTATGCTGGGGAGGTTTCTAGTGCTATCGCTAGTGGTTGAACTCTAATTATTGTCCCCAATAGTTATTATTTTTTTATCAATAAGGTCTTGGATGAGATTTTTGAGTCGAATACAATTTGATGTTGTGTGTCCCTTTGTTTTGTGAAAATCAGAATGGTTTTTCTCATCATACCCTTGTGGTTTCACCATGGGCTCTCGATAATTCACATAAACGGGGATTTTAATAAGATTTTCTCGTATTAACTATTGCATGATTGTTTCGATTGGTTCCCCAAGTGGTGTGTATTTTTCTTTTCTACCTTGTGATATTTTCACTTTAAATTGACCTTGTGGTGATTGATTTTGTAGATGTGGTGATTGATCTTTGAGATGTGGTGATTGATCTTTGAGATGTGGTGATTGAGTTTTTTTTTTATGTCGTTGATCTTGATATCCAAATTCTTGACATTTGAGATATTGTTCTTGATGTGATTGTGGAGACAACTCAATGCTTTGATGACATGGTTTAGCCAATAGAATAGTGTATTGATTTTGGGGTGGAGATGTCTCTTGGCGTAATGGATCAAATACTTTGGCAAGTGAAGCAATTTGATCTCGCAAAATTTGATCTTGATTTGGATCTTGACACCATTGATATAGTTGATCTGGTTGTTGAGAAAGAATATTTGGAATATATACTTGTGGTGTTCGCATGGAATCATGGACGGATTGATCTTGAACAATGTTCTGGTTTGGTATGATGTTTAGATTTGGCATTATTGGTTGATATTGAAAATTGTTGTGATTGAGAAATAGATTGCTTGGATCTAGGTAACTTTTATTTTGCATGGGGTTATTTTGACTTGGATCAATACATGGAGTCGTCAACATATTGCTTGGACTTTGAACAACATTGGTGGGATTTGCAAACATATCTATCCCAAAGTTCACCAAGTGTGTATTTGATATGTTCATATTTGGTATAGTCACACTTGGAATGTATAGATTTAATGGGATGGTGTTGTTTGGTTGATAGATTTGTGATTCTTGAATTTTATTTAAATCTACCATAGGAAAAGGTGTTCCAAAATTTAGATTAGGCATACTCACATTTGTTGTAGCATTGAAGTTTGTAGGAGACAATGATCCCATGTATGGATTGTATAAATGTGAGCTTCGATAATCAATTGGAATTGCAAAAATTGCATAGTTTCATTGACTTGGATTACTCATGATGTCTGAATCGATTTTATATTAAACATTCCTCTTGTTTTTTGACCTTGTTGTGAAAGTGAACCTCTAAGGTGTTTAGGACCAATGATGAGATGACACATGAAAGGGGTGAATGATATGGGTGTTTAAAATTTTAGGAACTTTGGATCAATTCTAGACTTTTAGGACTTGATTTGATTTGATTTTGATTGTTGATAGTTTGACTAAGTGTGTTAAGTCAAAAAAAGTGATAATGCACTTGTAAAATCTAAAAAGTTGTGTTATCCTAAAGTAAACTCATACACAAGAGGATAGTTTTAGTAAGTGTGTTGAGTCAAACAAGGTGATAATGGATTACATAATTTGACTAAGTGTGTTAAGTCAAACAAGATGATAATGAACTTGTAAACCCTAGGAAGCTGTGTTATCCTAGAGTAAACTCATGCAAAAAAGGATAATTTTGCTAGGTGTGTTAAGCCAAACAATGTGATTTTGATTTTTCCTAGAAGTCTAGCATGAATGATGTTTTCAAAGTTTCCAAGAATTCTTGGTGAGGTGTGATTTGATTGATGTACGAGATGGATGAGATGATTGGTTGTTTTGATCCTAAATGAACCTAAGAGGGACTTGCTTACAAAACCAAGATATTAAAGAACATGCTTTTCCCTAAGAGTGTTTCAAACCAAAAGATCAATGTTTGCATGGAAAACCATAAGACAAAGGATTACAAGCACATGTGTGGAGTTCAATTGATCTTTTATCTTGCTTAGATACGGTTATTTTTACCACAAACACTTTCTTGAATAAAATTTCAAACTAAATGTCTAATGTCCTACTTTGTTGGCATCCCACAAGGTCCATTATGTGGAAATTAAGGAAATTTGGGAAAAAATTTCCTAGTGTTGACTTTGGGAGAAAAAAATTGAGATGTTTGAATTTTTAGAAGCCTTCTAAAGATAAGAACCCCTAGGGACAAGCAGTAACATGTGGACACCTCCAAGGTATTTTTTCTTCGAAAGGGTTTGAAATTTTGATGATTCGTTGAATGTTTTTTTTTCCATTATTCTAGATTTAAGCAAAGTTTTTTGATTCTAATGACATGCACAACCCTAGGTTGAAAAGACAATATTTGTTGGGTTCTCATTTGGATAAATCAAGCTACACATATTCAGTGTGGATGATTAGATGCTTGACCACACTGGCTCCCCTCCATGACACACACTTCTCAGGTCAACCAAGCATCAGTACCCACAAATCTCCCATGGCATACTTTTCATCTCTATAATAGAATCGCATGTATATGTGGGGTGGCTTCAAAGGACATGACCTTTCGCACCAACAAATAGATAGGATTTTGGCCTTTGCTAAACAACGGGTTTTAATTCAGACATTTCGTTCATGGAGATTGACCATGCCATGAGATACCATCGTTGCCCTTCTCGTCAGGACCAACTGTGTGATACTGGTCTTTCTTCTAGTACCCACTTTTATATCCCGACTAGAAATACACTTGGATTTAGTGTGCTGCCAGTTGGGTCATTCCCCTGGGTGAGTACTTTTTCACACAAGGAAAACCCTCTAAGATAAACAAAAGCGAGAAAACATATTCGTAGTTTGATCAACCTTCATTTAGAAACAAAGGGAGAACACATGCAATAGGTTTACTCACACTCACAAACTTTGTTCAATTATAAACCCAAACTAAAATATGTAGGTAACCATTTAGACAATTAATGTCACTAAAATTCTTTTGATTCTAAAGATCACCGTGAAGCACGAGAGAAGTGCATACACATTTGAATGACACGAGTTGAGAAAAATATTGCAAAAAAATGAAATCGCAAGTTCGTTTTAAGCACCAAAATCCAAGTGTGAATTTGATTGTTTAGTTTTAGACCAAACTGAAATTCTAGTGAGTTTCTAAGTTCAATTTTAATCCAATTTTGACAAAGCTTAAATTGAGGGTTAATTTTAAGCCCAAAAGATGAAGTGAGTTGGCCTAAAAGAAAAAAGAAAAGCAGGAAATGGAAGCCCTACTCTTTTACAATAAGCATTAAGAGATGCCTTTCTTTCAAGTTCAAGTTCAATGTCTAATGCCCCTTTTTTGAACTTAAATCTACAGGTTGTTATTTGTTTCTCATGTGCGAGAAAATCATCATTGTTTCTTGATGTCAACCTGAAAAATGATAAGAAATGACAATGATTCCAAAAATTTCAGGAATATCATTCAATAACCATGACTCCAAATTTGTCGAAACTTGTAATATAATCTACACAAAAAAATATGCTAAGCGCATAAAACAAATGAATCTATTGAAAGGATAAAACAAAATTGTAGTATGAACCCTATGTGCCTCTAATATATTCAGATAGATGCCAGGTTTTATGAGATCTGACATCAAAACCAGATTTAGCTAAGGGAAACATTTGAATGGAGTTTATATCATGGAAAATGATGTAGAGCAATATTATGGGCCTATAGATTTTGATTTAATTGGTCTTTTATGACAATAAACAAACAAATTTTATGTTAGATCAAGAATATGCAATAAACAATCAGTTCAATATTGTACCTCCCTCTCCCAATCAAATAATTAACTCTTTATTTATGCACCTTCATATGTGTCACCTAGGTAAATAAGAAGAAATTGAGCATCATTCGAGTGTATTGAAATTATTTAACTTCTTTTGTACTTGTCACTCACATGTGGCTTAATCAACACTCTACAACTTTATTAATGTGAGGAAACCAAAATAGATCACTGAATATATGATCTTTTCACAATCAATGTCGATTTATTCTCATAGCCACCCTACACAACCATTCATTAATGAGAAAGAACAATGTTAATGATATTGATGAGAGAAGTTTAGACCCAACACATTACTTTTGATAGAGTATGTCTTAGTGTTTCCATCAAATATTGTCCTGATAAAGTGTATTAATTGTGACATTTTGTGTCAACCTTGTACAACTATATCTTGAATTCCGCCAAGCTACACTTGCAGCAACTATATTTAATTAGCTCAAAATTATGACACATTGAAATGTTAAGTTTTCACTTGATATTGCTAGTTCCAATGCAAGCAGGGACTCTTTAGAATAAAAACGAAACTTACATCTTTTGTGTGCAAAGGCCTAATTTATTTCCTAAACATAAAACATGTAAAGAAAAATAAAAAAGCATACTTACTATTGCTAGTTGTGGAGGATGGTTAGGATTTCCCATTTTCTCACACAATTCATGAATGCTTCTATGGCTCATGAATTGTTCTTCAAGCCTAAATTAGATGGGAAAAAATTAACTTTCACCCCAAATAATAATTGTTCAGCTAATGGCCTTCTCTCTCCAAATCTGTTGAATCTTTCCCAATATGCCAATAATCAATAGTAATAGGATAGTGGAGTATATTCTTGACCAGCGTTTTTTTTGAGATTCCGATGTTGCTTCCAAACTTTCAAGATATAGCATTAAATCACACCTTCTAATCTTTCATTTTTGCAATTTTGGCGCGTGGCTTCATGAATATAAAGATTGGATGAGGGTGCTAGGTGATGTTTATTAAATTGAAAATTACGCCAAATATCTTAATAATTACACCACACAATTTAGCTATCATAATCACGAGCCTTCTGTATTCTACGTAGTTAGAAATGGTACCTCCTTAATACACATGACAAATACTAATGATGATGAATCATGAACAAAGCTACACATTATTATTCAAAAATATCTTTCTCGCCGAAATGTGGTCCCACTTGGAATAAGTTTGTTTTCATTTTGTGTGCAGGTGAAGCCAAAATAAATCCACCAATGACTGAGTGCTACTCCCCGAGAAAGCGTCCAAGAGATCTTAGCAGGAAAATTTTATCACTTTTGTTTTTGAGTGTGAAATATTTTTTGAAGGTAGAGGCCAATACTCATCTTCTTTCGACATAACTCATCAATTCAGCTTACCAAACCCATCATGGAGAAGTTATTCCAAGATTTCGTTCCTTGCAAGATTCGAGCAAAGAGAGGCTATGCAACTCCTCAATGAAGCATTGCAAAAAATGTTTGAAGGATGTGGATCAATGAGAGAATAAGGAAATTTCGAGAACTTGTGCCAAGCATGGATGTGCCAAACATGGATGAGTAAGGAAACACTGAATACATGCTAGATAAAATGGATTAGTGCATTAATGTAAGGATGTATGCAAAAAAAGGTGAATACATTTATAGGTAGCATAGAAAGTGGAAGCCAAAGGAAACAAAGTAGTGTACTAGTGAGTCATTGCAGCAATTTCCAAGGAGCAAGAAGTTGGAACAAGGGCTAAGGAAATAAAGCATGCAACTGAAGAACTAGAAATGCTTAAAAAAAAGAACTTTCTTTAACTGAAAATTTGAACTCTAAGCTTGAAACTCCATCATTTTTGTTGTAGAGTTTGAAAGAGGAACTTGAGTCGACTTGGAAAAGAAGAAATTTACTGTAGCAAATATCTCTAGTGCAAGAAATCACCCTACGATTTAATATTAATAGATATGTGATGCTTAATCTCTTGAAATGAAAGAAGTTTATGTGAAGCACAAAAGAAAATGTAGCTTAGAAAACTTGCGGGACTATAGGGAAAACCACAAATTTCTTTGTACTGTGGATTCCATAGACGTATCGATTCCTTTTATTGACAACTAAATATCGTTTCTTTTTACATTCTAGGGAGGACAAGAAAAGAACAGTGCTATTCAAATCACTCTATCCGAAACTAACATACATACATATGCTATTTATAATAGATATTTGGATACGATAGTCTCTTTCTGTTGAAAGAACAAGAAAAGAATGCTTGGACCTACACATCATCTAAAAAAATGGAATACAATAGACTTTATTATAAGATTTTTTAGAAGAAGAATGGAGTCAAAGCCATCATTTCCAAAACAACAAGGTGTAATGATGAACCAAATAAGTATTCAACAATATATTTTCTTAACTTAGAGTATATAAAACAAACAAAATTAGCATAGGTAAACATCAACATTATTATTAAACATACTATAGGTTTTCCTGCTTTGAAAAATGATCTATTTTACATAGTATAACAAAATGAACAGATCTATTTTATGTAGTATAGCACATTTCGGAAAGTCGACCATGCATTTATCATAGATTTAATAGAAATGAACTAAATTCAAAGTATCATAAGTAATTTATTGAAAGACTTGGGCATTCATATGAGAAAATCTATTGCTTTCAAACAAATCTGGGAAATAACCACAAAAAGAGAATTGAAGGAGGAAATTTTTCCCCACAGTGGGCACCAGAATGTGAAAATTGATTTACAATCTTGCTCAAACCATGAAAAATGTTAGCATTAGTCAATCTACACAAGGAAAATGCAATGCTCCTATGAAATACTTGATCATGGTTTATATGCAAACAAGAACACAAAATGATCTGAATAGCTAAACGAAAGCACATAAAAACTTGAACACACTCTATTTCATAGCGAGAGTGGTGCTCCTTATGATGTAGAAAGAAATCCCTTTCCCATCCGCTGAGAAGCAAGAATGCCAAGATGATGATGATAATGCCAATACTGAGATTGTGCATCAAGTTGTGTAGCAAGTTGTTGTTGTGTTGTAGAAATGCTTTGCATTTATAGATTCAAGGTTGGGAGATTGAGGGATTTTGATGAATGTGGGATCATTCATGAGCCAATAATAAGATGCCACTTGTCAAGATGTGAGAAGATGAGGGTTGTGCACATTTTGGTCAATGTGCCAATTTGAAAATTTTGAATTTTGATGAAATGACATGTTTAGGGGGCATGAAAGATGAATTAAATGTCAAGTTTGACTTGTGTAAGAGACATACATAAGAGCTCTTAAATGCTTTTTTGGATGGACAATTCATGTGGGAGGGAAAACTCAAATTGGGAGAATATTCCCTAAAGATTCCATGTTGAGGAAAATTAGAAGATTTAACAAATCAATTAAATGATTTATTTGTGCAAGTGGGTGGGTTAGTTAAGAGTTTAGATTTGACTCAAGTTGAGTCAAAAGCTAGAGAATTGGTGATTATGATTAGAGGTTAATTAATTCAGATTAATTAACTTGGAGGATTTTTGGGGTTTTGATATTTGATTTAAATCATTTTGATTTATTTAATCAAATAAGAAGAACTTAAGGACCTAATTAAATAATTTGATTTATTTAATTAAGTACGATGAAGCTAGGGAGTTAATCAATAAATTGTTTTAATTGATTAATAGAAGAATTGAATGTTAATTAGAGTAGATGTCTATTTTACGTGTCTACACATTTTTGTCATTTGCCAAGTTATTTTGACTTGGAATCAACTCCTTGTTGGGGCTATCTTTAACCATTTGTAATGACATGGTGACCAAAACTATCTTGTTTGTGGGAGTGCTTATTGACCTCCCTGAACCAAAGGTCCTTGGTATGTGCTTTTTTGATAGAATAGATTTCCTCTCTTTTAGGTTTTAGTGGCTTGCTTTGGAGGGGCCTCCTGTAGTCACTTAATGAGAACTATCTCACTAGAAGATACCACATCACACTCTAAATATCATTTATGTCCACTGCTATGGAGGAAAAAATTGATGTACTTGGTTGTACGGTAGGGTACATGTACATAGACTTGGATGAAAATGAACCCATCACTTGTGTCACAGAACTGCTCGGAGTTGATTCTTCTCGGACTAGTGTGCCTAAAATTTCCACAAAAATATGCAATGAAGGTCGCAACAGAAGCTTCTCAGTATCTATCAAACTATTCTCTGCACATACCGCCACTTCGTAGGCATCAGGTAAGGTATATAGGTATGTACAAGATCATAATGGAAAAAAAAGGCCCTTAAGTGGTGAAAAATTCAAAACAATCAGAGTTAGAGAGATTAACGTAAAAATTTCAATAATTTATGTATATTATTTCAAAAATATGTAAAAATAGAATCTCTAGAAAATTGAATTTAGTTTCTAAACTACTAGGTTGATTTATTTTTTAAACTATTTGCTGAAAATTTGAAATTTCAATGCAATAGCACTTAAATTTCAAGGAAAAAATAAGAAGTAGGTTTTTGTCTGACCACCCTAACCACAATAAAATGATAATATTTTTTTATAATATTTTCAATATAAGTAGAGGACTCATGTCCCGATGTGATGCATATATTTTTGTAATTTTTTTGCAAGTAAATAATTAATTATGATTTTTTTATTAAAAAAATTAAAAATATAAAAACTCTTATGTCTAACCACCTTAACTTGGTCAAAAATTTATGAAATTAATTATTTTTTTAATCCTATAGTATGAAAAGTATAGAATGTGATGCATGTTTCAGATTCAAAAAATGTGTTACAGTTTGAAAGCTGTAGATGTTTTCAATCAGCCTATCAATCAAGACTTTAGTCATAATTCAAATAGAAAATGAATAATAATAATTTATTAAATTCAAAGTAAAACAAAATTTTTGTTGTTGGAAAGTTGAGAATCTCTTTTAAAAACCCTTTTCATCTCATCAATTTTGGGTAAAAAAGGTCATCAACCACATACACTACATATACCATCATATCGCCACTTTTTGGCCCGTCATGATCCTACACATACCCATACCCTCCCATAGAATTTATCGGAACCGCAATATTAGAATTGATAGCCTTTAGGTAAAATATGAACACCATCGCAGCTTGAGGTCATGCAATCCTTAGAATCCTCTGCTAGGTTTTATTAAACTTGGTGTTGAAGTCAGTCATAGCCTCCTATGGGGCTCTATTAATGGTGATCAGTTGATGTAGTAATGAAGAACAATTTCTTTTCTTTTTTCTGAAAAATGTTCAAATAGATTTTCTTCAAGTTCATCCCATGAGATGATGGAGCCATAAGCCAAAGATCTATAGTAGTCTTGAGCCTTCCCTTTGAAAGAGGTGACCAACAATCTCATAGAAATGTTCTCCTCCACAATATTGTGGACCCTACATACTTCTGCTATATCTTGGAGGTGCTTAGAAGGGGTTTTAAAATATTCTCTAGAGAATTTTAGAATAGCCTTGAGAGTATTGGTGGGTATGGTGGGCCATACATCGAGAGAAATAGGTGATAATAGTGGACTACCAGTGTCCCCAGTTACAAATTTTCTAGGGGCAGGAGGAGGCACGTGGGCCGTGGAGAAAAGGTTCCTATAGATCGGGTAAACTGGTATTCTTATTTGGAAACTTTGACCTCTAGGTGGAGTGGATAAGGCTCTAAACTCTAGACTCTTACTCCTTACTCTACTAGTTCTTGTAGGTGACACAAAACCTATAAATCTTCTTCTCCCAAGGAGGGTAGCTGGGATGACTGAAAGTTACCCTTCGAAGATTCTCTTGTTTGAAATCTTGGCATGAAACCTCGCGTTTCCTTCCTTGATTTGATTTAGAAATATTTTTGATTTCTAATCATACCTTCAAAACTTGTCTTACCGGGCATGCTAGAAAAATAATTGTTGATCATTGAAGATTGTGCCTCTCTGATAGTTTTATGGGAAATTCACCAAGTGGGGGAACAATATGCACCTGACTAAATACCTCTAGGATTTTTATAGAAATTTGGATCTTCTCGGAGTTTGGGTAAAGAGTAGAAAGTAATGTAAATAAAAAATACAAAAGTGGTGATGTGCCAACGCTATTACAACATTTCAAATCCACAAGCTACTTTCTGTGTATGACATGATAGACAAAGAACACCACATCCCTTCGTTGTTGGGAAGATAATGAGCAACATAGGCTAGATACAAGCACTGTCTAGTTATTCAATCCACTCGTAGGAAGTACATATTAAGATCCAACCAAACTTAGAAGTTACAAGAATTAATATAAATATATTCAAAAGTAACATAAACTCTTACTCTTAATATAGCATAACATGAAGAAATGATAATATTACAAAGAAAATAGAGAATTCCAATGACATAATCGAGTTTATATAGATTATAAATTTATCATGCACCCAAACAACATGGAAATCTGATAATAAAACTATTTATATTAAGCAAGACATGATGTTCCATTCTAGACAAATATATAAACAAGGAAATGTTGAAAGTCAGTCGTAAAATTCACAATTTCAAATATTTCTCCCAAATAATTTGTGCTTCAATATTAAATGAACTTTAAAATAGAGATCGAATTCTAATCTGACAATAGTTTGAGTATATAAAAGACATAAAAATTCTGGAGTGAATCAGTGTTCTACTAAATTTAAAATAATATACTTCTACTAATTATGAAAACTAAGTTTTTTTCAAAAGGAAAACTTCGAGAACACATTCTAAGTGTTTCTGCTTCCAATTTATAGCTGCCAAGGAGAGAAAAATGTTGACTTTGCTCAGAAGTAATGACTACCAAATTTATGTACCTGATAGCTTAGAATCCAATCTTAGATATTTTGTTAGGTTGCTACCATCTTTCTGATCAACTTTCAACAGTCGCATTAATATCATTTAAATATTTCAACAAGATCACCCGTCGTAATCACTTGGATCCTAGAAGAATAGCCTAGCAAAGGTCTCATGAATTTGTCAAGTGGATTTGGTGGCACAAAATCACATCCCTTTCTAGAACAAGTTAGACACATTCTAATAGACACTGAATAAATCCTCCCAAGATACAACTCCTCTAGAGTGAAGAGATAACGTGTCATGTAGATGGATAGTCTCAGGTTCGCAAAAAAGTGATTTTAAGAAATCATCCACCAAGTAGACATGTGGTCTGATTCCTAGCCTTAAGGAAATTGATTAAAAAAACATGAGAAGATGTCATGTGGTGCATTGCATGACCATTGGAAACACAACCATCTCACACAAGTGGACCTATCATGTCATACTAGTGGACCATGGGAACCTGATACAACCATCACTAGGTAAATCCAACTAGTCGAGTGCACATGATGTGGGTGTAATCCCACACTTGCAAAAGTGTGCACGTTGTAAGACTATGGTACTCATAATGTACGTACCACCTGAGCTCTTGGTAGAGGTGTGTTAGCATGTTGTGCCCACAGGAAAAAAAAGTACGATGCTCTACCATCTCTCTAATGTTATGGACAAGGCCCTCATGAAGGTACGAGCCTCAAATTTCTATGGTGATGTGAAAATAAAATGTAACAACCATCACCCAACGTAGCAATGGTGTTGTGGTCCTCACCTAGTTATACTAGTGCGTATAAATATGGCCTATGTCATCATCGTTGTATGTCCTCCCTGTGCATTAGAGGACACCCTCGCTCTGCTCCTGCACTGATATCATGTCATCTAGGGCCACCCACCATCCATGGATGGGTAG
Source organism: Sequoiadendron giganteum (assembly GCA_007115665.2). Classification (NCBI taxonomy): domain Eukaryota; kingdom Viridiplantae; phylum Streptophyta; class Pinopsida; order Cupressales; family Cupressaceae; genus Sequoiadendron; species Sequoiadendron giganteum. Next base: position 171,721,317 of record CM021101.1, on the reverse strand, counting down.
TTTGAGGATTCGATAGACATCCTCGAGTGTGATGGTCATCTCCCCACAAGGTAGCTAGAAAGATGACATAGTGGCATCCCACCGCTCCATTAGGGTGGTGAGCATCCTCTCGTGGTACCGCATCTCTGGCATGGTGAACATGTACCAAAGACCGGCCCGCTCCGGATGTGTGATCTCAACCTCTATGAGGCGATCCCTCTGCTCGTGGAAGATTTAGAAAGCTCACCCTCCTAGATGCTTATAGATCTCTAGATAGTCCTACAAAAATTAAAAAATTATAAGTCAGAAAAATCCAAGTTCATCATCAAAACAAGAAAAAAAATTCTTAAAGATATATGCGCATCGCATAGACGTCTTTGTGCTACATATGCATCCTCAATTGCCATGGTCGCTTCAAGACACTAGCACATCCTCGAGATGAGAATGTGAAATCTATACATAAGTGTGTCATGGATGAAAGTGTGTATCAAGGATGCAAGTGCAAAACTTGGACGCTTGCTCACCTTGTCAAGTAGAAACGTGAAAAAATTTAACCAAATTACTCAAAAAATGAGGCTTAGAGGCCTACCTGGTCCACCTCGTGGCCCAAGGCAATGTCCTCGCGTAGCTCCTCCAACCTTGATGCCTCATACTCTCTCCTTCTCGACATTTTTCTGACTTTTCTCTCATAAAATTAAACAGTCTTCTCATGGTTAATAGTGAAAATGACCCTTATAGGGCCCCACCTAGGTATATATAGGCCTCTTGGGGCCCATTTTTCCTAGAGTTCATGGCTCCTCGGTTTCTTCTAACTTTACTGCACCACATTGGGGGAAAAATCAAGAGGGGGAATATAGTCACCTCTTCATCATATTTTTCCTCTGAATCAATGAATTTTCTTAATCATTCTTCTCTCCGTAATAGTTTCTTCTATTTTTTTGAAGCTGACTCAAAATTTCAAGTTTGCAAGATAAAGTTTTGAACAATCTTTTGTAATCATTTTGTTGTTGTTTGTTGAGCTTCAAAGCTAGGGACATCCTTAATACCAACTAGCTTGACCTCGGTGACCTCTGCGGTCCCTTTTTCTTGGCACACAGTTCTATAAAATTTAGAATTTGAGTGAAATTCTTCTTCTCTACTTTAATGAGGTTGATTTGTTTCAAAATCGAGCCCACTAAAGTGGGGTAAAAATGTAATGTTGCAGAATTACACCTAGGGGGAAATTCCACATTTTTGCATCTTGCCTAGCATCTATGACACCTTAAAAAAATTTATGACAAAATCCCATGAGTTGGAATTTTTTGATTCTGACTCCATGTAGACACGTGGAAAAACAATACAAGCCTAACAAGGCATTTCCCAAAAATCTAGGCTTTGGACGCCTGCACGGCGGGTAGAAGTCCACGCGATGCACTAGTGTCCTAGTGGTTTTCTAATTTTGAAATGGCGAATCTAGAACCCTAACCCTTGCAACATGTGTCCTGGCAGTTAGGTCTTAGATGAAACAAGTTAGTGCCACCCTTGCATGTATGAAAACCCCCTTTTGGCTCTCATTTTGGGGTTGGAAGCTATCAGTTGAAGAGTTACTACTACTTTCTCTAGTCTTGGATAATATCCATCCTTGAATAGAAGCAATTCTACAGGTGAAGCCATGCCAGACAGAGGTCCCTCTAGTAGCTACAACTCTCCAAGCAACTACAACTCTCAAGCAAGCACATAGTGATGCGTCTGTGTGATTTGGAGAAGGTATTGACTCATGGGTAATGCTTTTTCTCCCTATCACTCTTTCTTACTTATCCATTTACTACATTTTGGAGCAAGCTCCACTTTGAAGCACATTTTTCTTTCACCATGCACTTTGTTTACTTCATTTACACTCTTTTCCAAACCTGGCTATCTATGGAGGTGGGAACACCAAAATGGGGGTCTGACTGAGGTAGACCCCTATATAGCCCCAAACTTTTCCCCTTGATATTTTGTGTGCAGGTTATGAGGTGAAGCTTGGAGAAAATATTTGAATGCACGATAAAAGGTAATCTTCATTCAAGCTCCACTTTGTATTTTTCCTTAGATTCTAACTTTCTATTGGATTACTCAGCCTAACATGCCTTCACTTGAGTTTAGAGGTGAGATTCAATTTTACCCATAGGAGCTCTTAAGCCTCCTATAGCTTAGGATGTCAGTGTGTTCCATTGGCGTCCTGAAACCACGCTGATGTCCTTTGGTCGAGCTCTCTTTCCAGAGGTAGAAATCTTGAAATCTTGCTCTCTCAGATTTTGAGATAACTTTTATGTCTTTTTTTTTAGTTTTATTGATTTTTTCAAGTTGAGGTGTATAAGGGCAGTTCATTCCCTAGTGATCTCTTGAGAATAAAGAGACTCATGTGCATTGAATCCCTCTTATATCACACTAACATGTTTTATTTGTGGATTAACATGTTGCTTTGTAGGTGCACCTATGAAGTCACTTTCCAATATGACTCTACAGAGTTCCCTGTCACGGGGCTTCCTTCATGAGAGAGAACTTGTTGGAATGCCTTCTTCATAGGTCTGAGGGACTATAAAGCACTTGCATCTTGTGATATTTATCCATCATTGGTATGTAGGCCTTTGGTGTACTTTGTGCAACTTCATAGTTCTATGGAGCTATAAAGTCCTTTTGTTCGAGCCTCCTCAGGAAAGAGTACCTGTGGATTCCTCTGTCTACCCTATGCTTTCGAGTTTTCCAGATCGTGGTCTACTTCCTTGATGGTTTAGGTATACATTTTAAACTCTTTGATCTACTTTACTAAATGATCATCAATATTCATGCTCCCTAAAGTAGGGGAAAATGTATTGGAGTAAATTTACATCCTTGTGTAAATTATCCTTTCACATACCCTCACCTTAGAAAATCAAATCTGAAGGAAAAATTTCACATCACCCAACTACATTCCATCCACTTCGTGTGTTTTTTATGTGTTAGTGGGGGAATTTTCATCAGGGGCATGAGTGCGGTGCACAAATTTCCATGTGGTGCACTATCTTCCTTGACAAATTCCTACCCCTAAGTCTACAAGGATGTTACACTCCTCATTAGGGATGGTTTGTAATGCCTCTTTCTGACCAACCAACCCAAAAATTACTTCATTCCCTCTCATTTTGGCCTTCAAAGGAATTCATTTCACACTCACTTCATCTCTTGGCAATTCATTCAATCTTCTTCACATTCTTGAGCATTTTCATTCCGTCTTCTCACAATTCCAGTAATCTACACAACTCCATTGAACATTGGAGAAACTTGATACTCCATCAACTTCACTTTTGTATGTGTGAGGCTATCATAGAAGTTGAGAGGTTGGAGTCTTGCAAGACCTCCCTTCATCACTAATCGGGCTGTGGCGACTTTGCCAAGTTTGTTTCTTGCATTCTCCCTTCGTCGGCCTTGAGATCCTTTGGGTGGAGGTTGTAACACTTAACTTATCCTTTTATGATTTGATAGAGTAGCATGGTCTCTTTTCTAGTGTTCAACAATATCTATTTCTCTTCTATTTCCTTTATCATACTTTCTACTTTGTTTCTTTTTTGGCTGTCCATGGAGGTGGAAACACGAAAGTGGGGATTTGACTAAGGAAAACCCCTATATACAAGCCCAACAATTTTCCCCTCTTGCTTGTGTGTAGGTGAACATTTTCTTGGAGCTCACTGGTAAACTGGCACTTCGGTGAGTCGATATTCGTCACCCTAGTTTTCATCTACTAATTTTATCATTTCCATATTTACTTTCCATTTTTTTTTTTATCCCATTAAAATTAGTTAGCTAGGTTGTCAGTAGATTTATGGTAGTTTTCTTACTATACTTTACATTTTTTAGTCATACGAATGCCAACGTGCTAGAGAGATGACAATGCGTTGTGTCATCATCCTACACCTGCGTTGCCATCCTCAGATAGAGAGTTCTCTGAGGTGCAATTCAAACTCCAAAAACTGACTCGTCTAGCCCCAAGTATATTTTCGGGTTGGTAGAGTGATAAAAGTACTCCATACTACTATTCATTCTTGATCCTCACCCTCAAAAATTCATTAGAGTGAGATAAGTTAGGTCCGCCCTCTGCTCTCGGCTCTCCGTGACTTTGAGCCTTGATGTGGTTGGTCCCTCCCTCTTATAGATATCAATACAAAAATATTATAATTTCCTATTGTTCCAATACAATGTTAAAATGAAGATATTAGGATACTAATCATTATAAATAAAATGAAAAATTATAAAAGCATAAATTCTACACATTATGCAACATATACGTGAGGAAAAATATTCTCTATAAAATTATAAAGAGAAAATAGGGAACACTTGTCCTTACTTCCACATGGTCAATAATACCTCATCTTCATTGTGACATAATTCATTTTAAACTTTAAAAAATTTACACCTCTCTCAATGAGAGACAATTCCCTTTTATATAGCATAAAAAGGTGAAAAAATATATCTAAAAAGGGAATAGTCAAACTTATTCAAATTAAATCATTTGTAAATAGATTTTATTCTAATAGTTCTTATATTATTAATTATTAAATGGTATATGTTTTATAAAACATTTAAGAAGTACAAGGTTTTATAACCTTAGATTAGAACAATATAAATTTTATAGGGGTATCAAGCCTAATTACATTATATTTTAATGGTAATGGATACTATACCTAATTCCAACAATCCTATTGACATTTAAAAAATAATTAATTATTATAATAAATTACCTCTTAGAGATATTAATACATCCACAAAAGAGTAATTGAGTTAAGTAATAACCCCAATTTTATAGTTTGATGATAAATTAAACATAGGAGATTGTGATGAGGATGATACATTTTGATATTCTACCAACTTAAGGAGAATCTTGAATTGGAGAAGGTTTAATTCAATGGAAATCTCATCCCATAGACTACTAGTCTTGGCACTTCAAAATTTCTTGAGTTGAATACTCGTATACAAGATACAATACCTTTGGGTGATAATGTACATTAAGTATCTCAACATAATTTATTTAATTGTTTTAGGTGTTTTAGTAAGTGATCAAACTATTTAAAATGTGCTCAATGTTGTTGTTTTAATTATTCTAGTGACAAAAGCTATGATATTTATAGTTATTTTTCTATTTTCAATTGTGTCAAAAAGTCATGTTCCAATTATTATAATTTTTTAAAAGGTATTCTAGTCTTAGGATTAACACTACCATTCTTCATCCTTAATGTTGCTAATAATGAAAATTATTCATTCAAATATGTTAGACTAATGTATTTTTCCTTCCTTACATTATTTTTAGGATATACCTACTACAAATTGATTACTTGGAAAATGGATTCTTTACGGTTTAGGTTAGGGAACACCATTTTTCTCCTACTAACATTCAAGGATTCCCTAGGATCCCAAATTGGACTGACTATCAACACAACTTAGGTGAGTCAATTCCTAACAAGGGATGCAAAATCTTGGAAAAGAAAACTTGATATTCAACTCACAAAACTTGGTAATGCAAGCCAAACAATGAGTGCAAATGACAAAAATAAGTAACAAGTTAGGATGTATGCACCTATGAATTCTAGAATTGTAATGAGTATTATGAAAATACAAAAATGTTGTCAAAATATGCCAAGGAGGACTAAGATGCCCTTATTGTCTTCTTAGTCCTGCTGCTATTTTTTCGAAAAAACACAAAATCTTCAGATGTCAGAACATAATCCAAAAGAATCTCTGCAAAATACCTCTAGGAGGACTAAGACACCCTTACTATCTTCTTAGTCCCAATCTATTTTTTTGCAAATTGGGAATGTGATCTTCAAGTCCAAGGTCTACACTTCCTTCTTCTCATATCTCTGGTCCAAAAACATCCATATCTAGCTTGTAGGTGACTTTCTATGAATATAACAACTTTGCAACTTTACAACTTTTCACTTCAAATGATCCTGAAGTCTTCAACCGAAATCTGCAAACACACACACACACAAGAGAAGAAAAACTTGTTGGTTTATTAGTGAATGGGGGTTTTCCTTGGTCAAACCCATTTTTGGTAATTAAACCTTGTAATGAAATGAAATAGTGAAGGGAAATGATGAATGAACAAAGTACTATGTTGCAACTCATCAAACCCTTGTTATGAAATCTGCAAAATTTTGTAAAGTGACTAGCTTGAATTAATATCTTGAATGGGATGAATGCTTGATAGATCTTGACTTGAATTTTTTTCTTGAATCAAAACCCTACGTCACAAATGTTAGCTCAAGAAAACACATGATTCAAGAATATCTTTGACATGATTCTTGAATCTTGATGATGGATCAAAATGCTTGATGAATTTCTGTTGAATTGTCTTGTGAACTCCATTTTTCTATTATGAATGCTCTCACAAAATTCTTAGGTGAAATTGAGTAAAAGAACCTTGTATTTATTCTTATCCATGCTTAATATCTTGAAATTACACCACAATAAGTCGACATATGAAATTATTGACTAAAGGAGGCTAAATCCTACCAAGATTTGAAATTAAATCCCAAAAATAACTTAAGGAGGACTAAGATGCCCTAGGTCGCATCTTAGTCCCAAGTCTTCAAACTCGAGGTACTGACTCCAAAAAGGGGCCTTTAAAATAAGTGTCCCAAAATTTTTTTGGGACAAAGAAGCCCTAGGTGTCTTATTAGTCCCTATCCAAAATTCAAGGACACAACCAAAATCATTACTTTATCATTTATCCTTTGATGTTTGTCAAGATTAGCTATAAAAATATATAATTTATTAGGCTTGTGGATGAGAAATAGGACCAATTATGACATAAACGAAGATAAAAAAAGAAAGGTGGGCCCAAAAAAGTGTGAAATTTCAAGTGTATGCATTTTCCTACACTACATTTAGCCCCCACTTTAGTGAGAGGATGAAATTGCTTCAAACTCACACTAAAGTAACGAACCACACAATCAAGAGGGGTTAAAATGTATGAATGTTAGTAAGATAGGATGACAATAACCAAGAGGGTGGCCAAGACCCTAGGATTAAGATCCCATGACAGACCAAGATAGGCGTAAAGGAACACACGTGTGGATGATATATGAAGCCATAACCAGATCATAAGCATACACCATCAAAGATAGGAAAAGGAAAAAAAGGAAAAAGAAAATTCTACCGATCAAGGTTCGACTGTTCATCCAACGCGCTATTGAATGGGTCTACATTGTTTGTCCAAAAAGGTTTACAAGTGGAATGTGTTGTCCACTATGCAAATAAAATGCATGCTCACAAGGGCTAGTGAAGCTATTTGTCCACTAGGTGAGCCCCAAGAGATCCATATAAAAGTCATACCCCCATGACTATGATAAGGACAAAGAAAATGCACGCTCACAAGGGCTAGTGAAGCTAGTTTTTCACTAGGTGAGCCCCAAGGAACCATATCAAATCCATACCTCCATGACTTTAATAAGGTTAAAAAATTAAACGTAATAAGAAAGAGGAATGTTCGATGGGATTTTTCTTAGTTCGTGTAAGGTATCATCTTAGGAAACATTGTGCTTAACATCTCCAAGAGAGGAAAACTGTAAGGTCTCATATTAGGGAACATTGTGCTTAACATCCCTAGGAGAGGACAACTCAAAGAAATATCACACTCTCAATGGAAATAAAACCCAATGACACCACCAAGAAAAGGACATATCACAAGAAGAAAGAAAATTGCACAATGAAACATGAGCATCAATGTATAATTGCAATTTAAAGCTGCTACTAACACCAATAGTGTGAGCAATTACTTTAAAGTAGAGGAAGAAATGAGAGAGTACTGAGAAAGCCCTATGCCAAGTCATATTTTTCCAATAACCTAGGTCATGAGAAGGGAAGGGGTTGCCCCCAAAATATATAACTCAGTACATCACATCTGAGCCAACTTAAGGCATGTAGTCCACATCCCAAGCTTTCTCTTACATATACATGAAAGGTGATCAACTAGACAAAAGAGAAACACCATGTGGCATACGAGGACAAGGCTACCTCACCCCTTTCCCCCACTTAGTGCAAGACAAGGGTGAGTTAAAATGATTGACGAGAAATATGCTAGTGTGAAAATTAGTATTAGTTAGAGGAATTAGGTGCTTCAACACAACGAAGAGTGCCACACTCCATAAGATGTTGTATTTTATCACTTAAAGCCTTACATGACCATGAACTCTATTATATGCATAAAATGAATCATTGTAGTGAAATATATTTCATGTTCTTGGAGGGAGATATATCAAATGATTTTGGAGGAGTCTCGAGAAGATACCCTCTTGATCAAAATTAGAAGATGCTCCTTTATTTGTCCAAGATTTCATACACATACACTACATGATAAGGCTTTAGATGAAAATAGAGATAAGGGAGGTAAACCTATACCTTTCTTGAATAAGTATGGTATATTGAATTACTTCGTGTGTACATTGTATCCATGTGTAGGAGGGATATTTTATCTAATACCATAAAAATTTTCAATTCAGATGAAGGAGGGTTTTCTTTCAAAGAAGGATTGGTTTCTTCATGAGAATAAAAATCATTTTTAGGTTTTTTATAGTTATGCCTTGTCTTCTCATGAGGAATGGGAGCTGAATATCCCCCATCACTACCATGGGGTAATTTTTTTGACATATGATCAAGTTGAACAAATGAAACACAAGGTTTTTTTGGTTTGAATTGTGAGATATTGCACTCTCCCATAAAGGAGGGTGTAAAGTCTAATGATCCCCAATCATCACTAGAAATTGTCTAAAAATGAATCATTTGTATATGACCCTTTGGACTTTGAGGGTGTGATTTTGGATTCTTTATTGAAATAAGGCGTAAAATATAATGAATCCAAATTATCACTAAATAGTTTTGTTGTAGGTGCAAGGAAATTAGGATCAACTTCTATAGGTTAAATTTTTTATTTCAAAATGAAAGTATTAGGGGGATTGGAATGAATGCATATCTTTTTGTTGTATTTAAATTTGATTATATGGTGAAGAGTAGATGGGACTCCTTTTATAGCATAAAGCCATTGTATCCCTAAAAGAAGGTTGTATGAAAGGGGTCCTAGCATGATATGGATAGGGGTAGGCAATACTACAGGTTTGACCTCAATAGGTAATGTGATCATTCGTAAGGGTTTCTCATTAATATTGTCAAATCCACAAACATTAACATCGTTAAGTTGGATAAAAATCGTGCCTACACCAATTTTGTCTAGGAGGTCCATGCTACAAATATTAATAGCTACTTGTTTGTCTATGATAGTGTGCCTAAGTGGGGTTTCATTAATTATCACCTTTATCATCAAGGCTTCATTTTTTCTTGAATTTCAAGTGAGGGAAGTTCATGTTTAGGGAATGTGATTTATAATTGTGTCACGTTCATATGATCAAAGGAAGGTATTACATTATTTGATTTTATGTGAGATTGGATCTCCTCCTTTATTTATAATATTTCTTGAAATAGACAATTGTATGTAGGTGATAGTTGAATGAGTTGCCATACATATATATTAGCAAGAGTTTTTTTATGGTATTCAACACTAGGAAAACTATGTTAAGGAAAAGTTAATGGAGTGGGAATGATTTGTGGTTGACTATATGTTTGAGAAACTATGTTACATCTTGATTGCTACAAAACATTTTTGTTGTTAGGTTTCATTAAATATTTCAGGAAATTCCTAATTTTATTTTTATGTGGATCACTAATGGGAGGGGGCATAGAATACTCTCATTAAAGGAGATCCAATTTTTGTTGTCATAACCTCAACAAACTTGTACCTATTTTCATGATGTCTTAGTGAAGATGATTCTAATGTCACTTCATCATCTTCATCTAAGGAAGCCTCTATAGTAGTGTTTGAAGGACATGTTTCAATGTTCACATTTTCTTGCACCATGATATCTTCCCAAGTGGGGGATTTTTAAGGAGAGCTACAAACCACTTGTTTATGAAATTCAAAGGTTGGTTCTTCTAAAATGACTTCACCACATTCAAGGTAGTTATCAATGGTTGGAATGTATTATTCAATAAGTTTTTCACTAGGGGAAGAGAGACATCTAAGACTCACATGACTTTCATTAATCATAGTATCATCTTCACAACTAGGAGAGGAATAAATGTGATTGTCATTTTTATCTATGTTTTCATCCTCTTTCACTAGGACATTCTCACAAAAAAGGGATGAATGGAGACAAGGTAAGGTAAAATTTGAGAATGTGTCTATGATCTGATTTTCTTGTGCCAAAATATCTTCCCAAAGGGGATGAGGAGAATGAAAAAAAATACCTCCATGATTCTCAACGATTGTATCTTCTTTCACCAATATACCTTCATCACTAACAAGAGAGGTACCGGGTGAAGAACAATCATGATCATCATGGTTACCTATGCTTGTGTTCTCTTCTATCACATCATTCCCACAAATAGGAGATATAAGAGGGGGGATAGGTTTAAGGAAAGCATCAACATTTTCACTCTCTTGCACTAAGAGACTCTCATAACTAAGAAATGCATTGAATGAATGACTAACATGATTCTTGACTAACTTTTTCTTTGCAAACATGGAAAGGATAGATACTATTTTTCTAAACAATAGTCTATGGAAATTCAAAATGCACTATAAAGGCCCAAAATGAAATGTATAAATGCAATTTTCAGATTTCAAACAAGGTAATTTATTGATTACACTATGTAATGAAATTTTGCTAATGAAAATCTGAAATTTGAAATGTATCAAATGAACCACTTTAAGCTACATTTAGTAAAATGCATGAAACAAAAGGTCAACCCACTGAAATAGATAACCAATGGAAGCAAACAAAAGAACATAAAAGACCATTTAAACCCTGAAAAGTGTAACTTCAAATTCAAAAGGGACTCAGATGCCAACGAGAGCATCTTGTCCCTACTGATGAAATTTTGAGGTTCTAGAATTTGGAACATAAAGAAAGAAACCTAGACATAATTCTGAGGCAAAAAACCACAAACAGACTAAGATGTCAGTAAGGGTGTTTAGTCCCAATAGAGGTTTTCATTAGTGAACCGTGCAAAAATGGGGTGATGTATGTTTCACCTCATTTTTATAGGTCATTCGATATTGTCCTAAGATCCCTAATTATATTGATTATCAACCTCACAAGGTGAGTCAATTCTCAATTAGGAGAACCTAGGAAGGGGTTTCTTTTAGGTTTTAAGGGTTCACCACAAAGAAAATGCTTGGAAAAGACAAGTAACATTCAAATTACAAAACCTACTTATTCATGCTAAATGAGGGATGCAAATGATGAAAATATGCAATAGAAATACAGGATGTGTGTAATTGGGAAGTCTAGAGATCTAACAAGGATTCAAGATATATAAAGTAGTTATCAAAATATGCCAGGGAGGATAAATATACCTTTATTGTTTCCTTAGTTGCGCTACTATTTTTCGAGGAAAATGTAGAATCTTCATATCTCACAATAGAGTCTTAAATAATCTCTAAAAAATACTCTTGGGAGGACTAAGAAACCCTAGGTTTCATAGTAGTCCCATTCTAGATTTTTGAAAACTCTAAATTTTGTATTGAGCTCAAAGGTCTGCACTTGCTTCCTCTTGGATCTCAAGTTCTGAAACTTATGGATTTAACCTATGGGTGAGTTTTTGTGAAGATGACAACTTTGTAATGCAACTTTCCAAATTTTAAATCTTGCACTCCAAATGATCTTCAAATCTTCAACCTAAATCTGCAATAATAAGCATACAAGAGAGGGAAAACTTGTTGTATGTTAGTAAATGGGGATTTGCCTTGGTCAAACCCCTTATCGATGATTAAACCTTGAAATGAAATAGAATAATGGAGGGAAATGGTGAATGAACAACATGCAATGTAACAACTCACCAAAACATTGTTGTAAAGTCTACAAACTTGTGTGAAGTGGCTAGCATGAATGTAGATCTTGAATCAATGAAATGCTTTGATAGATCTTTCTTGAATTGATTTCTTGAATCAAAACCCTACATCACAAATGTTAGCACAAAAACACATATGATGCAAGAATCTCCTTTGATATGATGCTTGAATCTTGATGATGGCTCCAAAATATTAGAAGAAATTCTCCTAAATTCTCTTGTGAACTCAATTTTATATTAGGAATGAATACTCAAGTTGCAAGGATGAAAATGAATGAATGAACCTTGTATTTATACTTATCTATGCTTAATATCCCGAAATTACATCACAACAAGCTGAAATATGAAAAAATTAATTAAAAGAGGCTAAATCCTACCAAAATTTAAAATAAAATCCCAAAACTAAGCCAAGGAGGACTAAGATGCCCAAGGTGGAATCTTAGCCCCGAGGCTCAAATCTTAGGGCACATACTCCAAAAAGGGACCTTTCTAGGTGTATTCAAAATTAGGGTCCCAAGACCCTTGGGGGACTAAGACGCCCTAGGTTGCATTTTAGTCTTCACCCAAAAATCAGGGACACATAGAAAAAATCATTAAATGATCATTTTCCCTTTGATGATTGTCGAGATTAAGCAAAAAAACATGTAGATTATTAGGCTTGTGGATGTACATAGGACCAATTAAGACATAAAGAAGGATAAATAAAGCAAGGAAGACCCAAAAAAGTGTGAAAATTCAAGGGTATGCATTTTCCTAGACTATATTTAGCCCACACTTTAGAGAGATGATGAAATTGCTTCAAAATCACACTAAAGTATCCAACCACACAAACAAGAGGGGTTCAAATGTATGAATGCTAGTAAGATTGGATAATAATGACCAAGAGGGTGGTTAATCTCTCGGGACCAAGATCTTATGGTAGACCAACATAGGCACAAAGGAGAACACATGCAAATGATATATGAATCCATAACTAGATCACAAACATACACCATCAAAGAAAAAGAAAAAGGAAAAATGCAATGGTTCAATATTTGACTGCTGTCCAACATGGTGGGCCGAGTCTAGGTTGTTTGTCCAAAATGGTTTAAAAGTGGAACACATTGTCAATTGTGCAAACAAAAGTGCATGCTCATGCTCGGGCTAGTGCGAGCTAGTTTTCCACTAGATGAGCCCCAGGAAGTCCATATCAATGTCATACCCCCATGACTATGATAAGGACAAAAAGAATATGCATTCTCAATCATACTAGTGAAGCCAATTGTTCACTAGGTGAGCCCCAATAAACCATATCAAATCCATACCTCCATGACTTTAATAGGGCACAAAAATAAAATCCATGCTCACAAGGGCTAGTGAAGCTAGTTGCTCACTAGGTGAGCACCAAGAAACCATATCAAAGCCATACCTCAATGAATTTAATAAGGAAAAAAGGAAATGCAACAATAAAAAGGGATGTTCAAAGGGATTTGGCTTAGTTCATGCGAGGTCTTAATCTTACGGGACATTGCTCCTAATGTCTCCAAAATAGGACCAATCAAAGGATAAAAGATTCACAACTTAGGGCATGCAGTGTGTCACATCACCACTAAGAGGAATGAAATATGCTAAGATAGATCATGATCTTGAAGGAAATTATTCCAATGTCACCACAAAGAGGAAAGCACATTGTATGAAGTAAGAAAATAACATCAAGGAACATGCAAAACAAACGTAAATGAAATCATGCCAAAATAATGCCAATTTATTCTTGCACTTTAAAGAAATTGCTAACACCATGCTGGGAGAAATTACTTTAAAGTAGACAAACATGGAAAATAAAAACGAAAGGAGGGTTGTCCCCTAGAAATACATAAGGGATCAATGCATTCAGGTAAGTATATGACTTTTCTGCAATGATATTAGAGAGCTCAGAACTATCATCATTCCCCAAATACATATAGAACTTGGAGAATGATACAAAGAGAGAAAAACCAAAATAAAATCTTTTGGGTCAACATGGAAGAGAGATAGGGTGTCTCGACACCTTGCATCATCGCCAAAAGGAAAAGACCAAAAAAAGTGAAAAGGAAAGATAAGGAAAATATTTTGGGTCAACATGGATGAGACATAGAGTGTCTCGATGCTCGCATTATCCCCAAAAGGAAAATACAAGAAAAAAATGAAAATGAAAGAAAATATAAATGGAAAGGCGAAGAGCTTACGAAATATAGATGAATGAAGGTAGAAATAGAGTCATGCACAAAGAGAGAAGAAACATCAAATATAACATCACGGGGGATCACAATACGCACATGCAATCACACAAAATAAATAAAAAAGACTAATAGGGCACATGTGAATCAACCATCTAGCAGGTCATCTGCATCCCAATCTTGTTCAGTATATGAGAAATGCAGATCACTAGTGTGAGGGATCACATCAAGTCTTGTAATAGGATAATCACTAAGTTCAACATGTGGTGAATGACTCGATTTAGTAATATAGTCATGGAATTGTTATCATCTAAGCTCATAGAAGAGGAAAATAACAAATTCAATTCATTATGCACTTTTTCATCAATTTGAGTTATTTCTTCATTGTCATCTAAATTAACCACAACACGAGGATGAATGATAATATCCATAGAAGGTATTGGTCCATGTTGTGTTGGAGGAATAGGATCTATTTGTTCTTGTAAAATAGGAAGTTCTCATTTATTGCTTTTGTCAGATTCAGATTGTGATTTTCAATGTTGTTTTCTTCGGCAATCTTTTGTGAAATAGCACAAAATATACCCCTACTATCTCGAGCATTTTAGTTTCTTTTATTATAGCTTTCAAGCTTCTTTTTGGTAGAAGTTGGTTTTTCAAATCGGTTTTTGTTCTTCTTGTGAGGGAAGAATGGAATAAGCTATGGAAGGATGTTCAACCTCTTTTTCCTTGTCTTTATAAATTTTCTTAGGAGACGGATTAGGACTTTTTTGGTTTTCTCTTGGTATTTTGTAGGAAATAGGCAAGGAATTTTTAATGGTTGGGTCTTGGTTTGATGGAATATTTTTAAGGTCACTATTATTTTCTTGAAGAGGTGGATGTGCAAGCATGGCTAGAGGAAAATTCTCAAGGGATAACCTGGCTATGTATTTCGATTTGAAATTTTGGTAGGATAGGAAAAGGAAGTCCTCAAAGGGTCTTATAGGTTCCATGGGCTCAGGCCAGAAATATTCTAAGGAAAAATTTCCACGGGAACACAGAGGGATAAAGCCACTATGGTTCAAAGTGAATATTTCATTGTCGACTGGAAACTTTAACAACTTATGGATAAAAGTTGGGATGGCATCCATGGAGTGAATCCATTTGTAGCCTAAGTTCAAATGAAATTGGTCTGAATTAGAGATGATACAGAATGATACATTTGATTTCATAGGTCCTACTTGTAAAGGGAGTTTGATTGAGCCCATCATAGCATGAGTAAAACCATCATTCATTTTAATCCATGATTTAGGTTTATCATATATATCTTGAGTATGTTCATGCACATATAATAGTTCTTCTGTAATCACATTCTCTCCACACACGAGATCAATTAATATCCCAAGAGTGGGCATGTTATTGATTTTGTCAGTTATGTAAAGAGAACCATCAGGTGCATCTTCAATTTTTTCTTTTAAAGAGAAAGTAATATCAGTAGTCATTATAGTTTACTATTTATGAGGCTTGATGTCAATCACTCCTATCATTGTACTAATATGACTTTTGTCATCAGTATTCATAGGATTTTTTTTATTATTATCAATAGTATTTTTTTGTTATTCCTCTTGTGAGCATCATTTGTGTCAACATTCATCAGATTGGGCTTACTTTCACTATCCTTAACAAATGAAATATTGTGGTTAGGCATGGGATTGGTAAAAATTTGAAAGTTTTGATTGGGAGGAGCTACAAACTTATTACCTTTTTCATTCACACATCCAATTTGAATATGATTAGAATCAATGAGGTCATTCAAAATATGTTTAAAATGCTTGCATTGTTTTGTATCACTTCCTTTTGTTGATGATAAGCACAATAGGAATTCTGTATAAAGCTCATATCTAATGGCTTGCTAGGGTCAAGAGGTTGAATGGGAGGTAAGGTATGCATTTTTTATTTAATATTTGAGACATGATATTGTGAAGGGTATTGAGTAAAGGTGTGAATTTTCTTGACAAATTCCAAAATATGTATTTATTACTCTTTTTGATAGTAACTACTTCGATATAAACTTGTTGGGTGGGTTGGGAAGTAGGGTTTATTTGAAGGAAACTTTTATTTTTTCTTTGAAAAGGTTGGTAGGTTTTTTGGTTTGAGGATTCAGACTTTTAAGGATGGGTAGAAGTGGGTTTTGGCTCACTACTACCTAAAAAATTCTTATAATCATGAAGGGAAGTGCATAGGTGCATGAAGGAATGGAATTTCATCATTGTAATCTTGTCTCATATTTTTCTTTGTAAATTTTCTATGAACATATTTTGGAGGAGAGAATCGGGAATGTTCACATTGATTTTGGAATAAAGCGATTGGTAACATGAAATAAAGTTAGTTAATTTTTCACCCTCATTTTGCTTGCATCTCATCAAATCATCCAATGTCATTTTAAGAACCATATGCACTTGGAAATGGTTAACAAAGGCTTCAACAAGTTCATTGAATGAACAAATTGAGTTATTCGGTAATGTGGAAAACTAGTCCAAGGCAATGTCTTTTAAAGATCGAACAAAGAGCTTAGCCTAAAAAAATTCCTCAAGGATAAAATCACTACATAAAGCAGTAAAGGAATTTACATGATTAGCAAGATCTCCCTTTCCTCCATATTTCTCAAATCTAGGGATCTCTATACCTTTTCGCACTAGATTTCTCAATATCTCGAAGGATAATAGGTTTCTTTTGACATAGTATGAATGTGGACCATTTTGATTTTTATTTATGGTGGGAACTTGACGTTGAATGTATGAAAGGCTTTGTAAAAGGTGGTTAATGATAGGTTCATTTCTTGTGGTTTGAGATGGACGTGAATATGGTGGTGGTGTGTATGTGTTGGAAGGACAAGTGAATGGATTACTTATGGGAGGAGGTATGATATTAGAGGCCACATAGGTATAAGGAGCACTAGTGAAAATGTATGAGGTAGGAAGGATATTTCTAGTTGGTTGCATCATTGTGGTCACTTGAGGAATTGTATAGATTGGAATGGATGCTATGGTTGAATGTGGGGGGGGTTTGATTTCCTCTTTGGGCTTGCACATTGTTTGAAGCTTGAACACCATTAGTGGTGGAAGGAAGATGTTTTCTAAATATGTAATCTAAGTTACACATAAATTCTAATCCTTCATCACTCTCCATCATGTGGTGAAGACTATCAATGGTAGGTATAACAGTTTTGAAAATGTTTTCATTACTCACACTATCTTGTAAATGGGCTAGGTATTCATGCATTTTCATTATTTTTTCCTGAGAAATATGGTCAATCATTGTTTGAACACTTGGCATAGAACTTGTGGGTAAGGTAGGCATGGAAAAAGAGGTATCAAAGGTATGGTCTATACCTAGTGAACTAATACCAACACTAGGAGTAAGATAGCTTGATAAGCCAAGATTCGTAATGAGTGTTTTATTATAGGATGACATGAGTATCATACTTTATCTAACCACATTATTAGTAGTACAACATCAAGAAGTATAACTTATAAAATGGATAAAACAAGCAAAGTGAAATGAGCATAATCTCCTATTATTGTAATTACACTTGAAATGAAAGAAATTGGAACAAAAAATCTGCAAACTAAAATAGAAAACTGAAAGTAGTCGATATAACCATAGAAGAACAATTTGAAGCCTTGAAAACTAGAAAGTCAAAGTCAGTAGGGACTAAGATTCTAGTAAGGGTGTCTTGGTCCTACTAGTGAAATTTTTAAGTTCCATGGACTAAAATAGAAAACAAACAACAGAGACAAGATTTGAGGCAAAACCTTGAGAGGGAGTAAGATGTCAGGAAGGGTGTTTTAGTCATAGTAGAGGTTTTCCTAAGAAAAGTAAAAATATTCTAAGTTGTTTACAATGTTTAAATATTTCCTATACAGATCTTAGTCTAAGTTGTTTACAATGTTTAAATATTTCCTATTCTAAGTGGCATCTTATTCTTGAGGCTCAAATCTTGGGGCACAAACTCTAGAAGGGGACCTTTTCAGGCGTATTCAAAATCAAGGTCCTAAGACCCTTGGGGAACTAAGATGCCCTAGGTGGCATTTAAGTCTTGAGCCAAAAATTAGGGACACATAGGTAGAATCATTAAATGGTCATTTTCCCATTAATGATTGTCAGGATTAACCAAAAAAAGATGTTTATTAGGCTTGTGGATGAAAAATAGGACCAATCCAAACATAAAGAAGGATAAATAAAGCAAGGCGGGCCCAGACAAGTTTGAAAATTAAAGGGTATGCATTTTCCTGCAGTACATTCAAAAAAACAATAAAATATGCATTATTTAGAGTGTTTCTAGGTTGCCTACCAAGGGACCTAATGTTTAGAAACATAAAAGTGTGCAAATGACAAGAAATTGAATGCAAGGTTGAATGCAATTTTTTTCAATTTTTAAATACAACAACAATGTTCCTAAATGCGATTAGGATTATTGACAATGCAATCTTCAATTTTTTAATGAGATAGATGATGTAAGAAATAAGAAATGCAACCTATGTGCACTTTCACTAATGCAAATGTGAGAAACCCTATATGTACTTTCAGTAATGCAAGATGTCACACAAGAATGAATGCAACCTAGATATAGGACCTTGGTGAACTCCAAAACAAAGAATGAATGCCCAAAAATGTTGGGTTCACCAAAATGATTAATTTGAAAATTGATGCTTTATCGTTTAGGTCATAGAACACCACTTTTCTCCAGCTAACATTCAAGGATACCCTAGGATCCCAAAGTGGATTGAATATCAACACAAAGGTGAGTCAATTATCAACAAGGGAGACCTAGGAATATTCCTTAGGCTTCACAGGGTTCACCACCAAGAAAAATATTGGAAAAGATAACTTGATATTTAACTCACAAAACCTAGTAATGCAAGCCAAATAATGACTGAAATTTTTTTTTAAAAAGTAACAAGTTAGGATGTATATACCTGGGAATTCTAGAAATGTGATGAGGATTCTACAAATGCAAAAATACTACCAAAATATGCTAGGAAAGAATAAGATGCCCTTATTGTCTTCTTAGTCCCGCTATTTTTTTTTTGGGGAAAACATGAAATATTTAGATATTGTAACATAATCCAAAAGAGTCTTTGGAAAATAGCACTAGGAGGAATAAGACACCCATACTATCTTCCTAGTCTCGATTTAAATTTCTACAAATTCAAAATGTGATCTTGAGGTCCAAGGTCTGGACTTCCTTCTCATATCTTTGATCCTAAAACTTCTAGATCTGGCCGGTAGGTGACTTTTCATGAAGATGACAACTTTGCAATGCAACTTTACAACTTTTCACTTGAAATGGTCTTCAAGTCTTCAACCTAAATCTACAAACATAAACACACAAAATAAAATAAAAACTTGTTCATTTGTTAGTGAATAGGGGTTTTCCTTGGTCAAAACCCTAGTTGGTAATTAAACCTTCGAATGAAATGAAATAGTGAAGGGAAATGATGAATGAACAAAGTGCTATGTTGTGACTCACCAAACTCTTGTTATGAAATCTGAAAACTTGTTTGAAGTGGCTAGCTTGAATGCAGATCTTGAATGAGATAAATTCTTGATAGATATTGAATGGGATGAATGCTTGATAGGTTTTGACTCTTATTGTTTGCTTCACTCAAAACACTACATCACAAATATTAGCTCAAAAACACGCATGATGCAAGAATATCTTTGACCTGATGCTTGAATCTTAATGATGGCTCCAAATGTTTGATGAATTTCTCTTGAATGCTCTTGTGAACTCCAATTTTCTTTTATGAATGCACTGACAAAATTCTTAGGTGAAAATGAGTGAGAGAACCTTATATCTATACTTATCCATTCTTAATATCCTAAAATTATACCACAACAAGCTGACATATGAAATTATTGATTAAAGGAGGCTAAATCTTGCAAAGATTTGAAATTAAATCCCAAAAATAACTTGAGGGCTAAGACACCCTAGGTGGCATCTTAGTCCCGAGGCTTGAAAATCGAGGCACAAACTCCAAAAAGAGGCCTTTTAAGGTGCCTTTAAAATCGAGGTCCCAAGACCTTTGGGAAAATAAGAGGCCCTAGGTGTCTTATTAGTCCCAATCAGAAAAATAAAGGAAACATAGCCAAAATCATTAAATTATTATTTATTGTTTGATGTTTATCGTGATTAGCCATAAAAATATGTAATTTATTAGTCTTGTGGATGCAAAAGGTGTTACCAATTTTTTGCTAGACCTCAAATTAGTGGAGTTGACTTAAATATTTTTATATTTTAAAGTGAAAATGAAGTTAATTTTGGATATGCTCGAGTGTTGTTTGCACTTCATTTCATCAAGTGACAGTTGTGCAGGTGTTTTGAGAAAATTGAATTTTAGAAGTACCATTCATGTTTTTTGCATAAATCAAATAGAGTACATAACTGAGTATATAAATGATAAATCAGAATGCTTTCATTTATTCCATGAAATGTTTCACATTACATATGTCATTTGATTGCGAGAATACAAATGCTTGTACAATCTTGCATTTTAATGCTTTCTTTCATAATGGAAATGAAAGAAAAAATTTGAATATCCACACAAGCCGTGGTTTTTGCCAATTATATTCATTGAAGAAAAGAAATATAAAATTGAAAGTGAAAATTAGATAGCATTAGACATATCCTTCATTTCCTGAGTTGGTCTTCGGTTGGAACCTAAAGTTGGCTCCATTCTGCTTCCGCTCCCGAATGTACCTGCAAAAGATTGAGAAGGGTGTCAATTAAGAGCTTGGGATATGAATAATACTACATGTCCTACTAACATAGATATATTTCAATCCTTGCAATATAGAGAGACGACTAAATGAAAGAGCAGGAGCATGAACTTAAAAAGATGGAAAAATCATCATCATTCTTTATTTTTTGTGCTAACATTGTTTGTTTCCTTGTGCAGGTATAGGAAAAGTCATGTAGCTGATTATCATTTGAAGACAAAGCATGTGGGAAAATATAGGCTCCCACAAGGGTAGAGCCCGACATGCTGCCCTTATATATTACGAGAGGGATGAAAAGGAAAAATACAATCACCTTGCTCTTCTTAGATTTACATCTTAAGGAATAATCAAATTTGTCATGCATTTATAACGGTCAAATCAAAACATCAAGTGAAAATTATGAATGGACAATAAATTTGACAACTATTTCAGCTGAAGACTATCAATCTACCATTTTTTGCTGAAAAGGTTTGGTATTGCTATCATATTACTGTTTTTTTGTTTAAAGTTTGTTCACATAGTGTTGTTTCATATTTTTTCTATTTTATAGCAGCAATGTTCTATCTCATAAATGTGATAGTGAATAGGCATTAATATGCCTCATCAATAGAATACTGTTCGACAAAGATTGCAATGTGAAGAATTTGTTTCCAGAATAAGCAGAGAATAACAAGCATGTATATGAAAGAGCTTCAAATTCTCATTAAAGTGGAAGATGATAGGCATCAGCTTAGTGACCAATATGTAGATGATACAATGAACACAACCAGTCTCATGATGGCAACCGGGTAAATGAATGTGTTCAATATAAGTTTTGAAGATAGAGGTTTTTATCGTTTAGTTATTTTATGAGTTTTGATCCTATAGGGTTTTCCATACACTCAAGGGGAAAGCAATAAATCATAAAAGAAGTAAACTAGAAATTAAATGGAGAAAATTTCATATGTATTCATTTTCAGAAAATGAAAGAGGATGGCCAGAGCCAAAATGGTTTGCACAGGAATCACAAATACCCAAATACAAAATTTTACTCAAAATACAGATGTTCTTCATATAAAGAAGTACCGATATGGGGTTTCATAAGGAAATGTAGATTAGCCATGATTTTCAGAATAGCCATATGGGGGTTTTTTAAATAAAATACAAACAGTTCATTTTCCAATTCACCCATCGAGATTTTCAACAAAAATACAAAAGAAACGATTTCATGTAGAATCAAGGAATACCCACATGAGGGTTTACATCAAAATGTAGATTGCAAGCATCATTTGTGCTTTCATGGCATGGCCAAATGGAGGAGGAGTTCTCAGTTGCAAAACCATTAAAAGTATGGAAACCATTTTTAGTTTATTGTTTGTTTTAAAATCAAAATCTGAAGAGGAGGGGATTTCGGCCAAAGTATCATTTGAGCATCATGGCTCTTATGTTTAAACTTTTAAGAGTCTTCCATTTAAAAAATAAAAAGATATACAATTCAGATTTATTCAAAAAAAAAATCATTATCATAACATGTAATGGCACGGCCTCTGTGATGGCCTGTGAATTTTACCAAAATAGAAGTGAATATTTGCAGACATAAAGCTTCTTAAGCTTTAGTTTGTTAGATAGAACAAAATAAAAAAGTTGGAGGAGGAGTATTTTACCACTATGGTGCGACCAAGCTCTATGGAGAGCTACCAAAAGAAAAGCACACTAGTTGCGGCTTGAGCTCGTGAAGCTCTCAGACATAGCTCACTCTCACTCCCATGGCGGCCAAAGAGAATACAAAGAGGTCAGAGGTAGGAGAAGAGAGGCCGTGGCCTTATGGCCTATCTTTTTCTTTCAAAAAATGGGAAAAGCCATCAAAGTAATAAGGAGTTAACTCACCATAGTTGTTGGGAAGAGCTTCAAACATTTGTAGACAAGGATCTGAAGCTTCCAAGCATTCCAAGTTCAAATCGAGCATGTTCATGGAGATGGATGTAGAGCATTTCTTTCCAAGTCTTCACTTTCAAAAGTGTGAAATATTAGGGGTTCCTTGTGTTTTGTTCTTTATGGTTTCTCAAACCCTAAGAAGACTTTGGGGTGCTTGTTTTAGTTTTAATTATTATTAATGTCGAATTGAATATGTCTATGATGGACGATTCATTTAGTCTAAGGCATTTCATTCTAGTTTTTTACCTTGGTGGAGGCTTTCATGCCTTAGTTTCATTTTGATTAATTTTCTAGAAATTAATTGTAAGGGTTTTTGCCTTAGTATTATTTGTCAAAATCGATTTTGGAAAAGAAATTAAATATTTATAGGGAGTGTCTTAGATATTTCATTTTTTAATTGTTTTTTAAAACAAAAACAATTAAATGTGTATTAGAAGATTATCATTGTTTTTTATGATTTTTAAGAAAAATCAAACTTTGTAAAAGGAGATATAAGGTGTTGTTTTGCAAAAGATTTTTAATCTTTAATTGCAAAAATAGGGCAAATTGTAAAATCCACAAACCTTGTAAAGCAAAAGCATAAAATAATACTTTATAAATTGTTTTGTGTTTTCTTGCTATTTTTAGCAGTTGGGTGTTAACTTTCTTCTTGGTCGGATTTGAGATTCCAGTTGGAGAGATAAGGTTCCTTCTTTGCTTTAAAAGAAGTTTTTATCTATTTTTAGAGGCCTGATAGTGTGTGAATGCAAAAAGTGAGACTTTCCACTTTTGTGCTGACTTTTTGGATAGTTTTTTGGACCTCTTCGTTGAGCTTTTTTCTAGAGCTCAGATTAGGGTTTTGAGAGATATATCTTTGAGGAAAACTTAGGGTTTTCTAGTTCAAATTCTAGTTTCTTGCTCTGACACATTTTTGAGCTTGTAAACTTATTTTGTAATCAGTTTGATATTTTGGGCATATTCCTACAGTTGAATAAAAAAAAAGCATTCCTACTTATCATTTTTGGTGTCTACTTGTAGTTTCAGTTGATGTTATGTTGTGATTTATGTTTACAGAGTCCTTATTATGTCCGAAGACTATAATTTTGATGCAAAAAAGTTCAAGATACAGGTTGCATGTTCTATTTGAAAATCCAAATCTTCATGCAAATCATTTATGTAAAATTGTTCATGAGAGGTTGTGAGATTGTGTTGTTTTTCTAAAAACTATTTGTGAGGGAAAAAACAAGAGTCATCATTAGGTTACTATCAAATCTTTAAAAAAAAATTCAAATCATAGATTTTAATTTCACTTATTCTCTATCCCTTTTCCTAGAAAGACCTTTAGAATAGGATCATCATACGGAGAACCAACTCACTCTGGAGATTCTCTTTTCTTATAGATTTCTCATATTTGGAAATAGTTTCCATGTTGCAACTGATAGTCTGATTTTTGCAGATCTGACGGGATGCATATTTGATTCCTAACACTTTTTGGAACGCCTAGTGGGACTCTAGAAATTAGTTTCAGAGAAGTTTTAATGTTTTAAATTTGTTGTTTGGTGCATGCAATAGGTTTCTCAGCCTTTTGGATTCTTGTTCAATATGCTTGGCGACTCCTGACTTCTGATTTTACATGTAGACCTAGTGCATCCTGCATATGAGAAAAGTACAAACCAGATCAATTACTACAGCTTTTCAATATCAATAGTTGTCCCCACCACAAAGAAGAGGCGGAACAACAAGGAGGCTATTTGAGACACTAGTGAGGTCAAGATAATTACCTCCTATTTTCAGTTCTTTGGTTTTATCACCTAGAATACTAGTTCCAATATCACAAATACCATCAATGGAAGTGCCAAGGCAACACCCATTTGCACCTTTTAATGGAGGTAGTCCATTAGATATTTCTGAATATGACGACATCCCAATTACAGCCCTTAGAAGACTATCGTTCTTCACTGGAGAGGATCACACAACACTAGTGGAGCACATTCATGATCTGGCTACCTTATGCTCAGGTCACAATATCACGCAGGAGAACATTGCGTTAAGGCTCTTGGTTGCATCTCTCAAGGGGAAAGCATTACAATGGTTTAGAGGCCTCACAGCCAACTTGATTTCCACATGGGATGCACTAGGTAATGGTCTATACTATTTTTTTGCTGATAAATTTGATAATTTGTCCCTGTTAGAACAATTGAGCACTACTTAGAGAGTGCCACATGAGCACTTGGCTGATTTCAACCACTGATTTCAGAGAACCTAGGCCAAAATTCCCACAATGGTAAGGCCTTTACCAGCTCACGCTTTTTTGTTTTACTTAAAAGATTTGAACAATAAGATTTCGGTCATGACCCAATCTATGGGTGGGCATACACTCCCTAATGCTTATGATATCACCATTAGAGCCAAGAATTGTCTCATCCAAGCTAGAGATATAGCCCTAGATCTCCTATGTCGTTGTTTCCTGAAATACATCCACCTACCCCTACTACTTTACCTCCCTTAGCTATTGTTCCCACTCTCCTAGCAATAGGTTATCAGACCACAACCCATAAAATTGTTGTTCTAGCCCAAAACCAAGAAATTCAAGAGATTAAAAGTATACTCAAGACCTTTGGGAATGACCTTGTGAGCATTAAAAAAAAAGTAGGTCATGAACATAAACCTTATGAAGTCACTTATCAGCAAAACCAACCTAATAGGCCCACTTTTTAGAATAATTATCAAGGCGAAAAGAGAAGTTTTAACCCAAGACCATTCTAGCCATACAACCCAAACACAACCAGTTTTTCAAAGGAACTCGTACCTCAGAATAATATCACCCAAGATTGTGATTGGTGCTATCCATGCAATCAGCCCCATAATTAGTCAACATGTGATAATGGCATGCAAAATCAAGCCTTAATGGTCCAAAATAGTTATGTAGGTTTAGAGAGCCCGAAACAACAAGAAGGTTATGAGTTCACTTTGCCAAATAGGTAAAGTTCAGAGTTTTTTGGCGTGAATGGACAAGATCAAAAAAATTCTCCTATCGTAGCCAACACAAGATCGAAAAAAAGGGCAATGGATTTAGGACAGCAAGTTGGAAGTTCATAACAATAGTCTATGAGGGATAAGCAACCCGTTTCTACACCCAGTACTAATGTTGCTGTGCAACCCAAGGTGCATTTTTGAAAAAAGGCCAAGAAATACTTGGAAAGGAATAGTCAAAGACACATTTGCAGCCTTTGTAGAAGAAAAATGATGCTACCGTCACAAAAAAATAGCAGAAGGTAAATCCTACTTCTTTCAATATTGTTGAACACCTCAAAAAAATTACTGTCAGCATGTCTGTATTAGATGCCTTGCACATCCCAGGTCAGAAAGGTTTGTTGTAAGATGCTTTAGCTCAGTTGTCTATTTATGATGATACTAATCAAAGTGTTGCCAAATCCATGCTCACTAACAGTTTAGAGGTTAAAAGTGAGAAGAAAGCTAAGGAGGTAAAGCCTCCTCTGTTTTATTTGACTCTGATCATTGGAGATAAATTAGTGCATAACTGCATGGTTGATTCTGACATGAGTAGTTATGCCTAGAATCTTAGCTGATGCGTTAGGTCTTTCTTATGAACCCAATCCTTAGAAGGGTGTAGTTTAGTTGGATGGGTCTGCTATTAAAACTGCCAGTACATAGTAAAAAATTTAGCTCTTACCTTCCATGCATCCCCTAATTTTGCAATTCATCAAGATATACATGTTATTGATTTTCCACCCCACTTTGCCATTTTCCTCTCAAGGGATTTTACAACCAAGTTAGGGGGTTTCTTGTCATCCTATTGGTCTCATCTATTTTTTAGAACAAGGTATGGAACAAAAGTAAGCATAAAGTCTAAGCCTTTATCCAAAGACCACATTGAACCATATGTTTTGAGCCCTATAAATGATAACCTATACATCACCCCTATACTAGAGGAGAAAACCATCACCTTAGACCACAACACCCATGTAGAAAATATAAATCTAGATGAATGGGAGGCTGAAGATCATGAGCTTGATCCCTTCCAACATACAAATGAGATAGGATTAGGGGTTTATATAATTTGTGAACCTATTTCTGACATGCCTAATCTGATTAAAAAGGAAGGACAACTTGTAGGGTAGGGAAATGAACTTTCGAAACTTTATTTTGATGGTTTGAGGAGCAGTGTAGGCACTGGTGGCAGTGCCATGCTAATTTCACAAGAGGGAGATAAATATTATTCAAATTTTAGATTTGTATTCAGTTGTACAAATAATACATATGAATATGAAGCACTTGTACATGGCCTAGAATGGGCCCAAAAAAGAGCTATTAACTGCTTACATGTTTATGGTGATTATGAGTTAATAGTGAATCAGGTTAGAAATCTAAATGCTACAAAAAATGACCTACTTAATAGATATAAGCATCGTGTATGGGATTTCATGGAAGATCTTGATGCTTTTAATATATGTTTTGTTCCTAGAAATGAAAATAAGCATGCAGATAGGCTCACTGCTATAGGAGCCCAATTTGATATTCCAAACAAAACTCACAAAGTAGAGGCATGTCAATATGAAAAGATAGTCATCAAACCTTTGATATCTGACAATAATGTGAGTTGGCATGTTTTTGATAGCGATGAGCAAATTGTAAATATTTTAATTGCTGAAGTTGAGTTTGGAGATGGAAACTAGCGAAAGTGGCAGCAATAGTACGATAATAATATTGTATAGTTGAGGACCAACAAGCTGTCGAGGGTTTTGGTGACCTTGGAATCAGTGGTCAAATCAGATGTCCAAATGAGGAGAGACAAGTGCAGCCTAACTGTTAAAGAAGAACACTATGAAGTAGTTGAAATCTTCAAAGGCAAGATTCTAAAGCTAGGAAAGGTATGTAATAAAGAGGAACAACAAGAGTTTATTTTGTTATGTTAGAAATTTAGTGATGTTTTTGCTTGGGAGTATAAGGATTTGAAAGGGTTTGACCCAAAACTAGCCCAGCATACTATTGAATTAGAACCTACTGCAAAACTAGTAAGGCATAAACAACAACCTCTTAATCACAAATTAGAATACCTTATGAAAGCTAAGCTGAATAAATTAGTTGAAAGTGGAATTATTTTTCCCATCAAGCATACTTCTTGGGTGTCAAACCTAGTTCTAACTAGGAAGAAACGTGGGGAAATCAGATTATCTGTTGATTTTTGAGATTTAAATAGAGCGTCGTGGAAAGACCACTACCCACTCCCTTCCATGGAGCAAATTTTTCAGGTGGTTTCTGGTTCTGATAGATTTTCTTTGCTAGATGGTTACTCAAGTTATAATCAAATTCTGGTAAAACAATAGGATCAATTCAAAACAACATTCACGACGAAGTGGGGCACGATGTCCTACAAAAGGATTCCTTTCAGCTTATCCAATCCTGGAGCAACTTTTCAGCGAGCGATGGAAATGGCCTTTCATGGCCTCATGAACAAGATCATTCTGGTATATTTAGATGATATTACTATTTTTTCCAAAAATGCTAACGAACATCTTGATCATTTAGAATAGATCTTTTAGAGATGTACAGAGTTCGAAGTGTCTCTCAATCCGAAAAAGTGTATATTTTTTGTACATGAAGGTAAAATCCTTGAACACATTGTTTCAAAATAGGGTATTTCCATAGACTCTGAAAGAGTCTCTACAGTTCTTGAATTGCCATTTCTAGCTCACAAGAAAGTCTTGCAAAACTTTTTTGGAAGAATAAATTTTGTGAGGAGGTTCATAACAAATATTGCAGCTTTGTTGCAACCTCTCACTTCTATGCTTAAAAATAATATGCCCTTCACAACAATGATCAAATCAAAGAAGCTCTCACAGTTTCCCCTACCCTCATTAATCCAAAGTATGACAGAGATTTCATTCTTTATGCATTTGGAGGAGTTGATACTATTTCTGCTATGCTTTGCTAGTAGAACGATGAAGGTTTGGAGCCACCTATAGTTTTTTTCAGGTAAGTATTACATGATTATGAGGTGAAGTATTCCTTTGTTGAGAAGCATTTTTTTTTCTTATAAGAAGCTTTACAAAGTTCAGACATATGCTATCAAATAGTAAAATTCATTTGTTGGTTGCACATTCAACCATCAAAGATTTCTTGCTGAGCCGTGAAATTAATGATAAGCATGTTGGTTGGATAACCAAGGTTATGGAGTTTGATACAGCTATTAAAATAACCAAGCTTGTTAGAGGTAAGGGTTTGTGTGAAAATATTGCAGAAAGCACAACGGGCAGCAACTTAGAAAAAATTGAAAAGGTTGGTACAATGCTAAACAATAATGATGCAATTGTTGTTCCTTTTCCTGTTGCTACCTGGGTGTAGAAAATGATGCATTATTTGCAAACTGGCGCGTGCCCTGAAGGTTTAGACAAAGCAAAAAGGAGGTATTATATATTATAGTCTATTCCTTTTGTAATTATTGATGGCATTCTTTATAGAAGAGGTTTTCAAGGTGTTTTATTAAGATGCATTGAGCCTGACCGAGTTGATAAGATTTTACCATAATTTCATGATGGGCCTTTAGGAGGCCACTTTGTTGCAAGAACGACAACCCTGAAAATTATGTGGGTTGGTTATTGGTGGCCAAATATGTTCAAAGATGCTATTTCTTGAGTCCGAAAATGTGAGAAATGTGCTATGTTTTTAGGGAAATAGAAACTTGCAGTGATGCCTTTGCATCTGATTCAAGTGCAACAACCCTTTGCCAAGTGGGGATTAGATTTTATTGGGCCAATCAACCCTCCTTCGAGCGTGGGTCACAAGTGGATCCTTACTGCCACATATTATTTTACTAAATGGACTGAATAGGTTTCTTCAAAGGAAGCAAATGAGACTTTTGTGCTTAATTTTTATCAAGACTTAGTGTCAAGATTTGGTGCTCCAGATTCAATAATTTTTTACAATGGTTTGGCCTTCATTGGTTAATCATTTCTGATTGGTCAGTTAGAAATAACATTTATTTGAATACATCTTCTAACTATTATCCATAAGGAAATGGGCAGGCATAATCTACAAATAAGAGTCTGATCCAGATAATCAAGAAGACTATTGAGGATAATCAACGAACATGGCACAAAAATATTAAGTTAGCTCTTTGGATTGATAGAGTGACTCCTAAAAGGGCCACTAGTTGTTCCCCTTATGTATTTGCTTATGGAAAAGAAGCTAAGTTACTTATTTCTATTGAATTTCTGACTTTAAGTTATGTTAAAGAGCCATAATTATTGAATGAGCACCCTCTTGAAGTGTATTTTGCACAGCTGGTAGAACTTGAGGAAACTAGAAGGGAAGCCTTAAAACAACTTGAGATACATCAAGCTCAGATGAAGATCTCTTTTGATAAGAAGGCAATACCATAGGAGTTCATCATTGGTGATTTGGTCTTCAAATGGAATGAATATAAGAGAAGACCTGGATGACATTCCAAATTCGATGCAATTTGGGATGGGCCTTATGTGATCACAGAGTGCAAGGAACACAATGCTTTCCAATTTTCTAGGCTGACTAGAGAGGTGTTGTCTATCCTAGTTAATGGGATCCACCTCAATCATTTCCTTTGAGATAAGTTCTATCTCATAAATAAATATATTAGTTATTGTAAATAAGTGTTTTACACACATTTGTTTTCAATAGTTTTCTTTCCCTAAGCATTGATGTGCATGTTCTGTTGGCCATCAGGGCCTATTAGTTTGCTTTCGGTTTTGTTTTTTTTTTTTTGCTGTTGTTTTGTACTATTATCATTCAAATTTTTTTGAGTTTCATAAAGCGACATATTTGACTCCACACCCAATCGATTTTTCAAAGGCAACTGGTCTATGCTTAGCTCACAAGCATCTAGTGGAAATTGCCAAAATGTTACCAAGTTTTCGCTACAACTCAAATTGGTGGAGCTGACTTAAATATTGTTATATTTTAAAGTGAAAATGAAGTTACTTCTACATATGCTCAAGTGATGTTTACACTTCATTTCATTAAGTGACAGTTGTGTAGGTGTTTTGAGAAAACTTAATTTTAGAAGTACCATTCATGTTTTTTGCATAAATCAAATAGAGTACAAAATTGAATATACAAATGATAAAGAAGAATTCTTTCATTTATTCCATGAAATTTTTTACATTACATATGTCATTTGATTGCGAGAATACAAATTCTGGTACAATCTTGCATTTTAATGCTTTCTTTTAGAATTGAAATGAAAGAACAAATTTGAATATCCACACAAGTCGTGGATTTTTCCTATTCTATTCATTGAAGGAAAGAAATATATAACTGAAAGTGAAAAGAAGATAACATTAGACATAGCCTTCATTGCCTAAGTTGGTCTTCGATTGGTCCCTATAGTTGGCTCCATTCTGCTTCCATTCTCGAATGTACCTATAGAAGATTGAGAAGGGTGTCAATCAAGAGCTTAGGATATGAATAATACTACACACCATACTAACAGAGATATATTTCAATCCTTGCAATACAGAGAAACAACTAAAGGAAAGAGCAAGAGCATGAACTGAAAAAGAGAGAAAACATCGTCATCATTCTTTATTTTTTCTACTAACATTGTTTTTTTCCTTGTGCAGGTATAGGGAAATTCATGTAGTTGATTATCATTTTGAAGACCAAGCATTTGGGGAAAAATGGGCTCCCTTAAGAGTAGAGCCTGGCATGTTTCCCTTATATATTACAAGAGGGCTGAGAAGGAAAAATACAACCACCTTGTTGTTCTGAGCAAGTTACAACTTAATGAATAATCAAATTTGGCATGCATTTATAACAGTGAAATCAAACATGAAGTGAAAATTATGAATGGACAATAAATTTGACAACTGTTTCAGCTGAAGACTATCAATCTATCATTTTTTGCTGAAAAGGTTTGGTACTGCTATCATATTATTGTTTTGTTGTTCAAATTCTATTCACATAGTGTTGTTTCATATTTTTGATGTTTTAGAGCAACAATTCTCTATCTCATAAATGTGATAGTGAATAGGCATACATATGCCTTATTAATAGAATATTGTTCGGCAAAGATTGCAATCTGAAGAGTTTGTCTCAAGAATAAGAAGAGAATAACAAGCATGCATATAAAGGAGCTTGAGATTCTCATTAAAATTGAAGATGACAGGCATTAGTTTAGTGACCAATATGCAAATGATACAATGAACACAACCAGTCTCATGATCACAAGCGAGTAAAGGAATGTGTTCCATATGAGTTTTGAAGATAAAAGTTTTTATTGTTTAGTTATTTTATGATTTTTGATCCTATAGGGTTTTCCATACACTCAAGGGGAAAGCAATAAATCATAAAAGAAGTAAACTAGAAATTAAATGGAGTAAAGTTCATATCTATTCATTTTTAGAAAATGAAAGAGGATGGCCAGAGCCAAAATGGTTTGCACAGGAATCACAAATACCCATATACAAAATTTTACTTGAAAAATACAGATGTCCTTCATATAAAGAAGTACCCACATGGGTGGTGTAAGAGGGTTTGGATGGAAGACTCACACTCCCATGCTCCGGGTCTCACCTCAGCAAATCCATGTTGTGGCTCCTTTCACCACCCAACCTCTAGGCTGTGACACTTCTCTAGACACCCCTGGTTCTAGGCCATCCCCTCTTCCAACCTTTGTCAAACTAAACCACTCAATTCTTTCTACTTGACTGCTGTCCTCACTGACCTTTAATCCTTCCTAAAGGTCAATTTCTCACCATACTTCTCTAAGTCTTTGCAGGGTTATCAATTGATGTTTTCATACTTCTTGGCATCCTATCATGCCTCTCAAATCTACTTTCACCTTCCTTTCTCCATTGCTTCCAAGAAACCCTTGGTTAGGGTTTTGAAAAGGCTACTAGCCTTGCGCCCCTTTTTGGCCTCCTAGCCCGGGTAAAGCTAACTGTTGCACACAACTTTCTCAAACAACCTTCATTCTTTTTCTTGTATTCTTATTCCTTATACCATCCTTCACAAAATTTCAAATCCTTTTCTCCTTGACTGGCTGTACACAGGACTATTCTTCCTTTTTGGCATTCTTTAGGGTTTTTGTCAATTTTTTGTCCACCCGGTAGGTTTGTCAAAGCTTTGTCTTGGTTTCTTGACTGTTGAAACCTCCTCCTTGGATCTTGGCCATTGTGGGACCTTCCTCCACCCTTCTACCATGGGTTTTACCCTGGAGAAGCCAACCCTACAAATGAAGTGCTTTTCAGCACTAGTAAACTTGACTGTCCTAGCCAGGCACTGTCAAGCCTGCCTAGGAGTAGTCCTTAGCCACTCCTCCTACATTCCTACCTACAACTACACCTATACTATCTATGTACAGGGATCCTAGCTCCATTCCCTAAATATCCATACACTGGGTATGGTGGGAAGTGAGTCTAGGACTCCATACTGGTCAGGTTACCAGTCACAGCACAAAAGTTGCAAGAAACAGAACAATTAATAGAAATAAACAACTATAGATAGTAATCACACACTACAATCTACCACACTACAACATAAAACTAAAGAATCTATAACAATCTATATCATTCTACAAGGTTGATTGTTCTTGATCAATTAGTTACACAAAAACATAGAAATTCAACTAACTCCCAAACTGTCCTCCATTGACTTTTTTTTTCAAATTTTCAAATGACAAATTTTCTCAAGCCTTCTAACCTTGCACAAAGGTCGAGGCACACTACAAAATACTCCTCTCAATCAGTTAGGCTTGAGCCTTAACTATTCTTTGGCCGGTTAAGGCATTACAAACCTTCATTGGAAAAAACACAAAACAAGCTAATAACTAACAATAACTCCTAACTGACCTTATTCCAAATCTAACTTCTAGAGCAATGGTCCACATGACCTTAATTGAAGAAAAACAAAAATTGCCAAAAATTGCCTATTTCCTAGTCATTTGTCTAGGTGCTCCTACACCATTCTCCCCCTCCCAGTAGAAACACTAAGAAGGAGAAGGAGAGAGTAAGGACAAATCAATCCCAAGCTTCTTGAACTGATCCTCTTGGACCCATGTAGCCTCTGACTCATGGTTATGCTTCCACTTGATGAGGTGCTCCATATACACCTTGTGCCTTGTAGACTTTTGCACCCTGGATTCCAATATCTTCTCAGCTTGTTGCTTGTCCTGATTGGGTAGTGACATCTTACTGATGTCCTTGAAGACCTCTTGACTCTCCTAATCCATTTCCTTGACTGATCCTTTATACTTGATCAAATCAGCAACATTGAAAACTTCTGAGATTCCTAAGTCAGTAGGTAATTCAATCTTATATGCATTTTTTCCATACTTGGTCAAGATTTTGCATGGTCCTATTCTCTTCATCTGTAGCTTGGTTTCCATGCTCTTCTGCAATCTTGATTTATTGAGGTGAACCATAACATAGTCCCCAACTGCAAATTGCACATCTCTCTTTGACAAATCAACTTTTTCCTTCAACTTGTGGGTTGCTGCTGTAACTGTGTTCTTGACCTACTCATGGATCTCCTTCATGGTCTGAGTGAAGTCCTCTGCATGTCCACTCCTATTCTCCATAGTTCTAAGGTCTCAAATTTCACAAATTCCTCTTGGGTGCATCCCATACACAACCTCAAAAGGACTTTTCCCTGTAGGTCTATTGACACTGTCATTATAGGAAAACTCAACTTGTGAGATGACCATATCCCAAGTCTGTCCATACTCCTTTGTTAAACACCTTAGTAGGTTACCTAGCACCCTATTAACCACCTCTGTTTGGCCATTGGTCTAAGGATGATAGGCAGATCCAAAAGACAAATTGGTTCCCAACCTATTCCACAAAGTCTTCCAAAAATGACTCATAAATTTAACATCCCTGTCTGAAACTATTCTTAAAGGTAACCCATGAATCCTTACAACCTCCTTGAAAAAGAGATGAGCTATGTAACTAGCATCATGAGTAGTTTTACAAGGTATAAAATGACTCATCTTACTAAATCTGTCCACCACTACATACACAGTGTCAAAACCAGATTTGGTCTTAGGAAGGCCTACCACAAAATCCATGCTCACACACTCCCAAGGTCTATTTGGAATTGGTAGAGGTTGATAAAGACTAGCATTACTAGCTCCTCCCTTAGCTCTCATGCATACAACACACTCTTCCACATATTTTCTAACATATCTTGCCAACTTAGGCCAATAGTAAAATCTTTGAACTAACTCTAATGTCTTACTAATGTGAAAATGCCCACTAAGATTGCCATTGTGTTTCTCTTGGATCATATTTTCTCTCATTGACCCTTTAGGGACACATAACTGGTTTCCTTTAAACAACAATCCACTTTGTAAAGTATATTCACCAAACTGACTATGAAAATGATTCTCAAAGTTCAAACATACCTTATAGACCTCTAAGAAATCTTCATCCTCTCCATAGAGTTCTTTAAAACTTTCAATTCCAATGCTTTTCACTTCTATCTCTTGAACTGTCAATAACCTCTTGCTCAATGCATCTGCTACCTTATTCATTTACCCCTTCTTATGCTTGATAGTGAATGTGAAAGCTTGGATGTATTCCATCCACTTCAAGTGCCTATTACTCAATTTCTCTTGGGTGTTCATATAGCTGAGTGCTTGGTTGTCTGCAAAGACTACAAATTCCTTGGGTAGAAGATAATGCCTCCATTTCCTAAGTGACTAAACCAAAGCATAAAGTTCCAAGTCATAGGTTGAGTATTTCTTCTTTGCTTCATTAAGCTTCTCACTAAAGAAGGCTATAGGTCTGCCCTCTTGACTTAACACTCCTCCAACTACCACTCCACTTGCATCACACTCAAAAGTGAACAATTTGTCAAAACTAGGTAGTAAAAGTATGGCTTGAGTTGCTACTTCTTGTTTTAGTTTCTCAAACCCTCTCTCAGCTGCTTGAGTCAACAAAAATTGGTGCACAAATACCACTAAAATTTTGTATGAATTTCCTATAGAATTGGGCCAATCCATGGAAACTTCTTACCTCTCTTGCTGTGGTTGGTGTAGGCCAGCTTATGATTGCCTCCACCTTGCTTGGATCCATTTTCAATGATCCCTTAGACTCTACAAAACCCAAGTACACAAGTTCCTGTTTGAAGAACTCACAATTCTCAAGATTGATTGCCAACTTCTCTTCTTGCAACCTTTTAAGAACCATCGCCACATGCTTCAAATTTTCTTCTACTATCTTACTAAAAATCAGTATGTCATCAAGATAGACTACCACAAAAATCCCTGTGAAATCCTTAAGCACTTCATTCATTAGTCTCATGAATGTGCTAGGTGCATTGGAAAGGCCAAATGGCATCACTCTCCATTCATATAAACCATCTGTTGTCTTGAATGTTGTCTTCCATTCATCACCATCCTTAATTTTGATCTGATGGTATCCACTTTTTAGATCCAACTTTGTGTAGTATTGAGCCCCTCCAAGACAATCCATTAAATCCTCAATTCTAGGAATTGGAAACCTGTACCTAATTGTGATCTTGTTGATTGCTCTAGAGTCAGTACACAACCTCTGTTTGCCTCCCTTCTTAGTTGCCAAGACTACTGGTATTGCACATGGGTTGATACTCTTTTGTATCAAATTCTGATCCAACAATTCTTGCACCTGTCTAGCTACTTCCAAGTTCTAATCCGGTGTCAAGTTGTAGGCTTCTTTGTTAGGCAATGATGGTCCAGGTATGAAATCTATTTGATGGCTAATAGCTCTCTTTGGAGGTAAGGTGGTAGGTGTACCATCACTTACAATATCCTTGTACTTATCAAGCAAATTCTGGACTGTCCTTGGTATGACTGGTTTTTCCATCTTCTCTTCCTCTTTGGACTGCAATAACACAACATATCCTTCTCCACCTTCATGTAGGGTGTTGAGGAACTCTTTTCCACTACTAAGAAGCACACTTGGTGTCTTGGACTGTCCTTTATCTTCTTCTGACAGTGACTGCAATTTAAAAGTTCTTCCATCCTTCTTAAATGTAATTGTATTCTCTTTACAATCATACACAACACTCCTATCATATTGCCATGGTCTACCCAATAGCAGATGGCATGCAGCCATGGGTAATACATCACAAACTAGCTTATCTTTATATCCTCCAATTGAAAACTCCACTGTTACTTGCTCATTAACCAAAACACTCTACCCTTTGTTTAGCCAAGTGACCTTGTAGGGGTTGGTATGAGGTACTTTCTTCAATTTCAGTTTAGTTACTGCCTTCTCTGAGATTATATTATCTGTAGAACTAGAATCTACAATGACCTTGCATACTTTACCAAGAATTTTGCACCTTACTCTAATAAGAGCTCTTCTTTGCTTAGGTTCTTCCTTGACCGGTTGCCTTATCAGCACTCTTCTAAACATCAAACTCTCTCCATTCTCAGAGTCAATATGACCGATCCTAGTTTCCTTAGGACTCATGGTGTCCTCTTGTGCATAGGCCACTCTCTTTTCATTGCTTGAAGAAGAAACTTTCTCCGAGCATCTATAAGTTGGGTGACCTAGTTGGTTACAATGATAACATTTCATGGTTGCAAAATAGGAATTACTCTTGCCTGCTCCTCTTCCTCTGTTAAATCCTCCTCTTGAAGATGTTTCACCTCCATGCTCAGTGATCTTAGATTATCCTTGGTTTCTTTGGTCATTACCTCTTCCTTGGTAACCTCCACATTGTCCTCTTTGATCTCTATGTTCTCTACCTTTACCTCTGCCTTTAAAATCCTGATCTTGCTTCCTTTTGTTCCTTTCCTCAATCTTAATAGCTAGCTGATAACATTGATGAAATGTTTTAGGACTCAAAAGAGCCATCTCCTCTTGGATATTCCACTTCAAACCATTGAGGTACCTAGCCACCTTGAGACTCTCATCGTCTATCACATTGGACCTCATACAAAGCTTTTGGAATTCTTTAGTATAGGTACTCACATCTAGTTCTTTATGCCTTAGGCTTTGTCTCTTCTTGTGTAGTTGAATTTCATAATCATTAGGCATATAGGCTTCTTTTACCTTAGCAACCATACCTTTCCAAGTTGATATGAGTTGTTTTCCTTCTTTCTCCCTCTCTGTCTGAACAAATTTCCACCATGTCAAGGCTGATCCTCTCAATCTTGACTTAGCAACCTTCACCTTCTGAGCTTCAGTCACTCCATCACACTCAAAGTGACTCTCCATGCCTTCTATCCAATCCATGACTAAGTCTGGTTCTATCTTTCCACTAAATAGTGGTATGCCTTCAAGTGCTTTTCCACTCAAGGATTTCAATGCCTTCAAGAAAGGCTCCTCCTTCAAAACAGGGTTAGGTTTAGGGGTCTTGTCTTCCTCTGCAACCTCTTCTTCTTTTGGAATTCTTCCCTCAAACTATGCACTCCTCACTGCTGCCTCCAGTTTAGCTAATCTTTCCCTCAACCAATTATTGTCTTCTTCTTGCTCTTCAACTTTCTTAGCTAGCTCTTCATTTGTCACCATGTTGGAAGAATCACCTGACTCAATTTCTAACATGCAATATTTCTTTCCCAAATCTTTCACTGCTCTGGTACCAATCTAGTGTAAGAGGGTTTGGATGGAAGACTCACACTCCCATGCTCCGGGTCTCACCTCAGAAAATCCCTTTTGTGGCTCCTTTCACCACCCAACCTCTAGGCTCTAACACTTCTACAGACACCCCTGGTTCTAGGCCATCCCCTCTTCCAACCTTTTTCAAACTAAACCACCCAATTCTTGCTACTTGACTGCAGTCCTCACTGACCTTTAATCCTTCCTAAAGGTCAATTTCTCAACATACTTCTCTAAGTCTTTGCATGGTTATCAATTCATTTTTTCATACTTCTTAGCATCCTATCATGCCTCTCAGATCTCCTTTCACCTTCCTTTCTCCATCGCTTCCAAGAAACCCTTGGTTAGGGTTTGGAAAAGGCTACTAGCCTTGAGCCCTTTTTTGGCCTCCTAGCTCAAGTAAAGCTAACTGTTGCACACAACTTTCTCAACAACCTTCATTATTTTTCTTGTATTCTTAGTCCTTGTACCATCCTTCACAACATTTCAAAGCCTTTTCTCCTTGACTGGCCGTACACAGGACTGTTCTTCCTTTTTGGCATTCTTTAGGGTTTTTGTCAATTTTCTGTCCACCCAGTAGGTCTGTCAAAGCTTTTTTTCTTGGTTTCTTGATTGTTGAAGCCTCCTCCTTGGGTCTTGGCCATTTTGGGACCTTCCTCCACCCTTCTACCACGGGGTTTACCCTAGAGAAGCCAACCCTGCAAATGAAGTGCTTTTCAACACTAGTAAACTTGACTGTCCTAGCCGGGCACTGTCAAGCCTGCCTAGGAGCAGTCCTTAGCCACTCCTCCTGCATTCCTACCTACAACTACATATATACTATCTATGTATAGGGATCCTAGCTCCATTCCCCAAATAGCCATACATTGGGTACGGTGGGAAGTGAGTCTAGGACTCCATGCTGGTCAGGTTACCAGTGACAACATAGAATTTGCAAGAAACAAAACAATTAATAGAAATAAACACCTACATATAGTAATCACACACTACAATCTACCACACCACAACATAAAACCAAAGAATCTATCACAGTCTATATCATTCTACAAGGTTGATCATTCTTGATCAATTAGTTACACAAAAACACAAAAATTCAACTAACTCCCAAACTATCCTCCATTTGCTTCTTTTTTCAAAATTTCAAATGACAAATGTTCTCAGGCCTTCTAACCTTGCACAAATGTCGAGGCACACTACAAAATACTTCTCTCAATCAGTTAGGCCCGAGCCTTGACTATTCTTTGGCCGGTTAAGGCATTACAAACCTTCATTGGCAAATACACAAAACAAGCTAACCACTAACAATAACTCCTAACTGATCTTATTCCAAATCTAACTTCTAGAGCAATGGTCCACATGACCTTAATTGAAGAAAAACAAAAATTTCCAAAAATTGCCTATTTCCTAGTCATTTGTCTAGGTGCTCCTGCACCAATGGGGTTTCATAAGAAAATGTAGATTAGCCATGATTTTTAGAATACCCATATGTGGGTTTTGAAAATAAAATACAGATAGATCATTTTCCAATTTACTCATCAGGGTTTTCAATAGAAATACAAAATAAATGATTTCATGTAGAATCAAGGAATAATTACATGAGTGTTTACATCAAAATGTAGATTACAAGCATCATTTGTGCTTTCATGGCACATCCAAATAGAGGATGAGTTCTTAGTTGCAAAACCATTAAAACTATGGAAACCATTTTGATTTTGTTGTTTTTTTTAAAATTAAAATCTGAAGAGGAGGGGATTTTGACCCAAGTATCATTTGAGCATCATGGCTCTCATGTTGAAACTTTTAAGAGTCTTCCATTTACAAAATACAGAGATATACAATGTACATTTCTTCAAAAAAAAAAAATTATCAGAACATGTAATGGCACTGCCTCTGTGTTGGCTTGCAAAATTTACCAAAATAGAAGTGACTATTTGTAGAGATAAAGCTTCATAAGCTTTATTTTGTTAGAGAGAACAACAAAAAACGTTGGAGGAGGAGTATTTTACCACTATGGCGTGGCCAATCTCTATGGAGACCTACCAGAAGCAAAGCACACTGGCCACGACTTGAGCTCATGAAGCTCTCAAACATAACTCGAGTTCACTCCCATGGCTGCCAAAGAGAATACAATGAGGCTAGAGGTAGGAGAAGAGTGGTTGCGGCCTTATGGCCTGTCTTTTGCTTTCAAACAATGGGAAAATCCATCAAAGTACTAAGGAGCTAACTCACCAAAGTCATTGGGAAGAGATTCGACCATTTGAAGAAAAGGATCTGAAGGTTCCAATCATTCCAAGTTCAAATTGAGCATGTTCATGGCAGTGGTTGCATAGCATTTCTTTCCAAGTCTTCACTTTCAAAAGTGTGAAATATTAGGGGTTCCTTGTGTTTTGAACTTTAGGGTTTCTTAAACCCTAAGTTGACTTTGGGGTGCTTGTTTTAGTTTTAATATTTATTAATGCCCAATTCAATATGTCTATGATGGCCGGTTAATTTAGTCGAAGTCATTTCATTCTATGTTTTTACCTTGGTGGAGGCTTTCATGCCTTAGTTTCATTTTGATTAATTTTCTAGAAATTAATTGTCAGGGTTTTTGCCTTAGTATTATTTGTCAAATTGATTTTGGAAAATAAATGAAATATTAGTAGGGAGTGTCTTAGGTATTTCATTTTTTAGTTTTTTTTTTTTTTTTAAATAATCAAATGTGTATTAGAAGATTATCATTTTTTAATGATTTTTAAGATAAATAAAACTTTGTAAAAGGAGATGGGTATTTGCAGGATCATCATGGAAAAAATAGGTCCTTAAGTGGCAGTAAAATTCAAAAAAAATAGAGTTAGGAAACTTGACATAAAAATTTGAATAAGTTAACTATATTATTTCAAAAATATTTAAGAATAGAATCTGTTGCAAAATGAATTTAGTTTCTAAACTACTAGGTTTATTTTTATTTTTAAAAAATCTATTTGGTGAAAATTTTAAATTTCAATGCAGTAATACTTAAATTTCAAGGAAAAAATAAGAAGTATGTGTTTGTCTGGCCACCCTAACCACAATAAAATGATAATATTTTTTTATAAGATTTTAGATATAAGTAGAAGACTCATGTCCAGATGTGATACATATTCTTTTGTGATTTTTTTATTACAACTTTTAAAAAATATAAAAACTCATACGTTTGGCCACCTTAACTTGGTGAAAACTTCATGAAATTGAATATTTATTTTTTAAATCCTATATTATGTGATGCATGTTTCAGATTCAAAAAATATGATACCCTTTGAGAGCTATAGATGTTTTTCAATCAACTATCAATCAAGACTTTAGTCATAATTCAAATAGAAAATGAGTAATAATTATTTATTAAATTCAAAATAAAGAAAAATTTATATTGGTGGAAAGCTAAGAATCTCCTTTAAAAACCCTTTCCATTTCATCAATTTTGTGTAACAAAAAATTCGTCAGCCACATGGGCCATCATATCACTTACATATCGCCACTTTTTGGCCTATCATGATCCTGCACATACCCAGATATAAGGTGTTGTTTTGCAAAATATTTTTAATCTTTAATTGCAAAAATAGGGAAAATTGTAAAATCTGCAAACCTTGTAAAGCAGAAGCATAAAACAATACTTTATAAATTGTTTTGTGTTTTCTTTCTATTTTTAGTAGCTGGGTGTTGACTTTCTTCTTAGTTGGATTTGAGATTCCAGTTGGAGAGATAAGGTGCTTTCTTTTCTTTAAAAATAGTTTTATATATTTTTAGAGGCCTAACAGTGTGTGCATGCAAAAAGTGAGACTTTCCACTTTTGTGCCGACTTTTTGGATAGTTTTTGGGACCTCTTCCTTGAGCTTTTTTCTAGAGCTCAGATTAGAGTTTTGAGAGATATATCTTTGAGGAAAACTTAGGGTTTTCTAGTTCAGATTCGAGTTTCTTGCTCTACCACATTTTTGAGCTTGTAAACTGCTTTTTTACTCAATTTGAGATTTTGGGCATAATCCTATAGTTGAATTAAAAAAAAGCATTCCTACTTATCATTTTTGGTGTCTACTTGCAGTTTCAGTTGATGTTATGTTGTGATTTATGTTTGCAGAGTCCTTATTATGTCCTAAGACTGTAATTTTGATGCAAAAAAGTTCAAGATACAGGTTGCATGTTGTATTTGAAAATCCAAATCTTCATGCAAATCATTTATGTAAAAA